>CM036938.1:83314133-83559179 GCA_020800305.1 Porphyrio hochstetteri | reverse complement strand
CCAAAGTGGTTTCAAACACTGAAAGAAAACAACTTCCCAGAAATCTCTCTCCTGTTTTTTTTTTTTTTTTTCCATGCGTTATTTGTTCATTCTTAATTCACCATTTAGGAAGCAGGAAGCCGTGAGGCAGAAGGAATACTACAATGCAAGTCTGCTATTTCCTGCTGAGTAGCAACAGGCTGCAGAGTGGACATACAGCTTTTTCTGGATGTGGCAAAAGGTTTCTTTCAGCCCCTAATTTGCAGTGTCAGAGTAACCCATTATCAAGACGATTAAATTTAAAGAGACTGCAGTAAATGCTAGCATACAGAAGACATCAAGCATCATTAAAATGTAATTGGAAGCAAAGCTTAATGAGGTAAAAGGAAAAAATATACCCAGAATCCTTATGGGCTTTCTGGCCACCCCTTACTTGCTTTGCCTGAGCCAGCAACTACTGTATTGAAAATTATAATTTGCAAGCTGCATTATTATTTGGTGTTCCTTGCAGCAGCTAAAAAGGCATGATGCTCTAGTGTAGCTTTGCAATGACTGTGTAAAGATGCATTCACTGTAATTTTAGACTAAGGGCAGAAATGTTTTTGCTTTGGCAAGGTCTGAAGTTTCTGATAGGAGTAAAGCTAAAGTGGGTTTGTTCATCCAGCGCAGACAAAAGAGGGTCTAATGGAGACCTGTATCTACAGCTTTGCACCGATCAGAAGGTAGCAGTGGTCTCTGAAGCAGCAATGTCCTGGATTCCCTCTTTCCTGAGTGTAGCAAGGACAATGGAGCAGGAATGAACAAAATAGAACAGGGCTGATAAGATAGCAGCAGCCATTGTGCCTAACAAGCCAGGATGAAACCACAAGGTCTCTGGTTGGGATGTGGATAGTAAATGTAATGTTTGTATAGGAGGTAATAGCTCAATAAGGCAGTGGGCTGGCTTCCCGGTTCCTTAAAGGCTGTTAAAGGTACCAGCAGTTCAGCTGGTACCATTGTGATACAGGCTGGTAGGGCTCTCTGGAGAGGGACCTGCTCTGTGTCGTGGTTGAGGTTGAGGCCAAGCTTGGATTTTACAAAGGCTGAGCTGGTGTGCATCCAGCTTCCTTTTCGTTTTTTTCTTTTTCCTTTCTTCTTTCTTTCTTTTTTTTTTTTTTTTTTTTAATTTTATTTTCTCCCTGAGTCATCAAGTCAACACATTTTTTACTGGAGGAGAAAATGGACCAGTTCAGTTCATTACATATCATCATACCATACCAAGCCATCCTGCTTGAGTTATTGATTCCTCCCCTTACACACAACTGCAGCTTTTCTGGAAGCATTGTCATTCCAACTCAAGTCCCACATGGAAGTAGGCAAGCAGCACAAATACTTTTCCTAAGCCATCTGATACAGCTAAGGTGCCAGGACCTAGCCCCTAAACTAACATTCATCTCAGTCAGATCCATGGTGGACTTTTATTTTGTTGTTTTCCTATAAAATTAAACATCTTTGGTCTCCAGTGGTGACTCTAGATGTGTCTTCTGTACCTTTGCTGGAGAACAGAAAAACTCAGCACCAAGAGAAGGCAAATGTGAGCTACAAATACTCCTCCAAACCTATGATGCAGGTTGCAGTTCAGACCTACCTACCACCATTCACCATCCTTATTTTTAGTGACAAAATAATCACAATTTTAGAAGACATTACCATGTTGGAAACCTCCATTTTAGTGGAATTTTGATACCAAATCTTGTGCATCAGTTTTGAATAAAGCTTTTTCAAAAGCAACAAAGTGACCTCAGAGTTTCGGAGTGGTTTCCAAGCGATGTCAGCACCAGAGGGGAGCTCTGAGATACAAATGCCTGAGCTCATTTGGAGCCAGGAGATATGTCCACACAGCAGCAAACACAGCTGTCCTATCCCATCATCCAGAACTGGTGTTTGCACCAGACTCCTCTGCACTCTGCCCAGCAATCAGAAGAACTGGGCTTTGAAAGCTCCTAATATCTGAGCCTCCTCTGAAAATGACGACCTTCCACTTCTGTCTTTGTTTCTATTACTGTTCCTATTCTCTGTCATATCTGTTTTAATTTAAATCATCAAGGGGCCAGGCACTGTTCCTTATTAGGAGATGGTACAATGTATAAAACAGCAGGGCTCTAATCCTGTGCACTCTAGGATCAAGCAAACAACCTGAAGAAAGGTATTTTGTCAAAACACGTCAACAGAAACTTGACTGAGTAGCATAACACCGCTCACTATAAAGGCACTGTGCCTGATATATGACATTACAAATGAATCTTTGGTTGTTCCTGTCAAATAGGTACCACTTGCTTCCCCAGTCTCTCCCATTTATTTTTAATTGCAGATACTGTGTCAATTTAACTCAATATCGGGAAGGATTAGTAGAGTGTAACCTGTAACAACTGGACAGGCACAGGGCTCTTAAGGATCTTTAGCTGGGCAGCCGTTAAATGGAGGCCAAGAATTTGAATAAGCTTCAGATTTAATTTTCCTTTACTCCTATATTTGTTCTCATTGGCAAACTATTCCACACTGTCTAAAAATGTAAATCTTCTGGTCTTCAGCTGCTCAAACAAGACCTTTCACTGACACAGCATTGACTTTAGATGGAGAAAAATGCAAAGTTGTAGATTGATGGCCATTGAATTTTTCATTTTCCTGGGTTTACCAGATTTGCCTTAAAATATAGAACTACAGGAAAAAAGTAAAAATCCACATGACTGGTTGTGTTGTAACAGCGAATGTAACTTTACTTGTATCCCAAAAGCCTTTGAGTTAGACCTCCAATCTTTTCTTCAGTGAACATAAGTGAAGTGCCATTGCCCTTTTTAGACCCAGCATATCTCTGAGAGACTGAGTCAAGTTTTCTGTTATGTCACCCTTCTCTGACAATATCATCTAAATAATGACTAGTGGAGGGAAGGTAGAGCAATCTGTTCTATAGCATGGTGGAGAACAAAAGGAAACAGCTTGATTTTGCACTGTGTTTTGGCCACACTTTAGCCAAGGTTGAGATTATGATGCCAACACTTACTATTTGGTTTTGGATGATAAAGAGAAAAAATTGAGTTCTTTATTCATTGTCTGCACAGGTTTCTCTGGCTTTAACAGAGTTCTAAGAAAAACACTGTGTGTTACTGTCTTCAAATTGAAGGTGGTTTTGATACATATAACTGAAGGAAGTCTCTCTTTTCTTGTACAAATAAGACCCAAAGTACTCCTACAGATAATATGGCAAAGTTCTGTGTCTTGATGTGCAGATTATTTTTACACACTGTGCTTAGCTTTGTAGGGCAATCCTTACTCTACTACACTTGTTACCAAAACAGAAATATTGTGCACTAGAAAATTGTAACTAATGTATTTATTCTTTTTTTCCTACCAAAAATGTGTTTGGCCTTTTGAAGGGGGATATTGAGGAATTGAACTGGGGGCTTCCTGTCTTTTGTGGGGCATTTGAGACACCTTGGAAGATTTCAGATTATTTTTTCATGATTATTTTAAAAACTTTAATCAGAAATAGAGATGGAGGGAAAAAGGGAAAACAGTTTTTGACCAGCCTGTGTGGCAGGGAAATGAGCACTAAAATTAACTATGCAGGCATTGATCATAATAGGCTTCTATGTGGTACCACAACATATAGGTGCCTCAAAGACTATTACTGGCACTTTTCAATGGAGTCTGCAAAATTATTTGGTTTCATGTCATAGCATTTTACAGTTTTATAGGGTGAAACTCCAGATTTCAATTTCAATCACTGTGTATCTATAGGAACTCATGGAGGGTGAAATCATTTTACTTTTGGAATTCAGAATCAGAGGTTTTGCTGCAGTTTGAAAGCACTTTGGGATAGCTTGGGATTTTCGTTTTACCAGCTTAGTTTTTATAGAGATTAACTATTGTACACTCATGATTTTGCAGTGGCAACACTGAGCCTTACACAACTCAGATATAGATAAAGTCTCAGCCCCTAACAGTGGCCTATCAAAATTGAAGTTGTACAGTAACACCTGGGGCTCTGGGTAGACCCTCTGGAAATATTTAGGAGAAAGATCAGAGGTGAAGGAGAGGAAAAGGGATAACAGTTAAGCATCACTCTTCTCTTCCTGACTCTCTCCCCCCATCTCCCCTCCCCCCGCCCCCCCCCCCCCCCCCCCCCCCGAAAAAAAAGATAAAAGCTCTGTATACACATTATCATAGAAATAGGTTGCCCTGAAGCTGCTCCACTCCAGATATATTAACAGCTCTGGGATTCAAGAAACCATTGGACAAGCATAAGCTTAAAGCCAGCAGAATGACCGCAATGGACTTTTTCATTAACAACAGGATCACAGACGAAGGATTTACTCAGGCGGAACAATTAAAAAGCATGGGGCTGCAATAAAAGGGAATGAGACTTCAACTCTGTCTCTGTCTTTAGAAGGACTCTTTCTCCCTTTCTGTCTCTCTCTTTTTTCCTCCTTCTCTCTTTTGTGTTGTTGTGCTAATCCAGGGCTCCCAACGGACTAGCATTACATCTTCTCTTGAATTAGCATTCCCATTCCCCAGAGAGGGCTGCTGTGGTGATGACTAAGGGAAGGGGTGATAAATGTTAACAGAAACACTTTTGCAGAGTGCTGATTTTTCTGTTTGTAAAGCATGCACCTGCACAAAAGATGCCGAGTGAGAGAAAATAGCTCCATCTCAATGGGAGACAAGCGCACCCGGAGACACACACTTACTTAACATACATTACAGGGATGCCCTGTAGTAGTATCACACTGGGAGTTGTATGAGGAGGAAGAGGGAGAGGGGAGGAGCCGTGCAGGGTAGGTAGAATGTTTGATTTGGGGTTAAGGCCATAGATCATGTTTTGGAGCATTGGCACACAGCTCTACTACCACTCTTTTTTTTTTTTTTTTCATGACCTTGTGCATCTCTAGCTTCCTTGCTTTGTGCCTCAGTTTGCCAGCATCAGTGTGATTTGTCAACTGGGGATAGGCAGCTAAGGCAAAAGGGAGTTTGAGTCCCTGAATAGCCCTTACACTCCAATGGTATTCTGTTTATAAAGAAGTTCAGCTCATTTCTGAATCCCCAGATTGTTACACATGGAATTTAAGAAGATGTAGGGTGCCCATAGGTGATAAATTAGGAACTGGAGTGGTGCCAGTGCAGTGGGTTCTATATATGGAGATTAATACAAGCAAACTACAGTCATCCAAATCTCTACAGGATGTTCCTGCCCCACATCGTGAACTCTAACACAGAAATATATCACGACATATATATCTCCATCACACAACCTGAGTAAGGAAGTCAAGGAGAGTGGGATCTTGGCCTCACGCTGAGGTGTGCTCGTATTCAGGGAACTACTTTGCTGCAGGGACTGTTACTTCTTTTTAATAAATACAGTAGATTCTGCTTTGGTATTGGAATAAAAATGATAAATATGAGCAATGCATCCACATTTGATGAATTGCAGGGCTAAATGTTCTCATGCATATGTCTGAACCACTTCCTGAGTCACCCATTCTTGGCAACATCAACTTTTAGGCTCTCTATTATTCATGGCCATCCTGTATTTGCAGCATTTTTAGCTGAATGAACAAAGTAAAGCCATGGACATTTTCTGGGAAAAAGGTCAGTGCACTCCCCATATTGTGAATTCAGAAGACAGTAACAAACATTTTCACGTCAATGATGGATGTGCAGAAACTTAGGAGAAGTCTAGTTTGCTCATGATTATAATTTTGCTAAGGGTTTGATCAACAGATACTGAGTTACGAGAGTGTACTAGGATGCCACAAACTTTGGATAAGTTTTGATCTTTTCCTGGAGTTACTATTCTAAACCAAAATATTATGTAATGGGGAAAATACTGACACTTTTTTTCTGTGTATGAGTCACTCAAAGAACAAACCATGGAGGAAAACAGTGGATTTAGAGATTAAAATTTTGCAAAAGTAGAAAAAGAGGAAAAGGCTAGCTCTTCCTTTCTTTAGTAGGATGTCCTCTGGATCTACATCTTCACTGAACTTAGGCAGGGTTGGACAGGGTGGGTATGACCTGGTTATGGCCTCCTTTCACAAGGCATAGACTCAACTCTTCAACATCATTGAATGTGCCTGGAGAAGTAAGGAAAATATTTTTAAATCTGTTCCCATCTCCTCAGGCAGTCAGATAGGCTGGTCCTTCATCAGTGCTGGACATGGAGTAACAAAGAGAGGATGTACAACAAAAACCCAATCTCCTGCTACCTAACAAGGCACATTCATCACTCAGTTTGGGTTGTACAGTCCAGTTACAACTGGTGTTCTGACTCTTCTTTAAGTGAAAAGTTGGGACCATAGAATGCATTCACTGAAATGTGCCTGCCATCCAATTTGCTTTATGACCCTTAAAAGCTATAAACAGCATGCTTCTTCAGAGGTTCCTGGAGAACTTCGCAAAGGCAGATGTTCGAAAGGATATGGATATGTCTGAGAATCAGAGTCCTTTGGCTTTCAAGGTGTTCTGAAAAAGGAAGATGGGGTGCCAGTGTCTGGGATTCAAACTGTAGATCATGCTGTTGTGAGATGCTGGAAAAGACATCTAAGCAACCTGCTCAGAAGGAGTTCAGCCCTTGACAAATAGCAAGCACACTGAGCCAGAAAAGCCACTGACTTCATCCAGAGAGGGGAGGGGAAGAGAGGCAAAGGCAATGTTTAATTAGGAAGCTAATTTCATGACATCATGCCTCCTGGCCTTTATTCCATTAATGAAGCTGAAAGTAGGCCACAAACTACAGGGATTTATTCTTCCCTGTTGGGACCATGTTATATCTGTCTGTCTGCTTGCATGGAAAATGCAACATCATTCCCAGTTGTTAACTTATTCCATAAACATTCACCATCCACTCTGCTCTTCCTGTAGCCTCATTTATACTGCATGCCTAATGCCCTGTATAAATTGGTTTTCTCTGCATACTAATGTGGTCATCTTTTTATTATTATTTTTTTTTTAAGTAATGGGCATAGAAAGAGTAGGTACAGCCACCTCTTGAGGATTTACCTGGGGGCTAAACTCAGAGTATAAGGGCTGCATCCCAAGGTACCAAGAGCTCCTGAAATAGAAATGGTGAGCAGGGAGAGCTAAGAATTAATGTTGGTTTTACCTGTACTGTGGGATGAATACTGAGGTCCTGATAACTTACTCCTTTATGTGGAGGGGGAGGAGGGAGGAGAGGACCCTGAAAACTAGCTGGACCTGTGCTCAGAAGAGTGCAGATGGAAACGCCTCGAGACCTGGCCCTTGCTCTGTCTCAGGGCTCCCAGTGTTTTATGATAAGGAATCTGTATCAGTGCCTGTCTCCCCCTCTCCCCAGCGTCTGCTGCTCCCCACAGACAAGGCGGCGGAGCAGAAGGCATGTCTGCTCCATGCTGCTACAGATCACAGCCCCGGGTCCTAACGCAACACGCAACAGATGCCAGCTCTGGTTCCTCACAGAGCCATCCTCTGCTGAAACGCTGGGAAAGGAGGCGGCTTCAGTTCTCCTGCCATCACCATTGAGGCACTTAGCTGAGTTAGAGGGGAATGATGTCTGAAGTCAGCCCTGCATAAATCACCAGAGCTCCTAAGTCAGGACAGCAAAGGACATGTTTTGATGGTGTAAGTAAATAGCTCCAATGGCAAGCTGCCACAAAAAAGGGCAGCATTGTCTCCTGCCCTTAGCTGCGTGTTCCTGCTCTCCCAGCTGCACCAGCATGGCACTCATCAGGCTTGAGGTGAACCAGCTCATGGCACTGGTCTGACCAAGCCTGTGTTAGTCAGACAAGCACCAGTGCCATCCTGAGAAAAGCGATTGCAACTCCTACTGCCAGCAGAAGCCGGTCATGGGTGTGCAGTGGCAGCTGAAGACCCATATCCCTTTCCCAGGCTGACAGAAATCAAAGCGAAGGCTGGGAAAGTGAGCAAATTGGGATGTGAATCTGGCATATCAGCACAGAAAGTCATGAGTTATAACGTAAAAAACACAGTCCTCTTAGCTCAGGCATGCGCCCATTCTCTGTGTCTGAATGGTATCAGCACATATTACATCGAACCACTCCAAAGGCCTGCTCAGCAATCAGCTGTGTATATTCATAGATGTTAAAGCCCTGAGGACTACTGCGATAATCTGCTCTGACCTACATAACATGGGCTGGAGAAATTTGCCCAGTAATTCCTGGAGTGAAAGGAATTGTTCTTCCCAGAGTAATTCCATTCAAAGTAGGACTGAGTTGATTGTGCCTGTGTGTTTGTGTATGCTTGTGTTTAGCTATGTATTATGTTGTGGCTCCTTTTAATTCTTTCTCCATCTCGCATTAGTGGCCTTTTCCCATCTCCTGAATGCATAAGCCCTTGAGGATTTAACAGTATTCAGAGAATGCAAAATTCAAATCTCTGAGCATGACAACTTGAAATATCACCACAAAAATGTATTTTGTTCACCCTGGAAGACAGAACGGTAATGGTATGTCATACTCTGACCAACCACAGTGAAAAGCTGTGGTTCAAATTTCAGACCTTCAAAACTGCTTGAATAAACATCACTGTTGTTTGGCTCTTGCCTGCTTAAAAACACTAGCTAACGCTGGCAAAGTCAGCTCTGGTGCTCGCTGGCATGGGTTGCCTTTATGCAGTGAAAAGGTACAGTCCCAGGTAGTTTTTGAACACAGTCAGTGCAATCATTTCTTGTCATGAGGTTCCTTTATGGTTGGCTTCCACGTAACCAAATCAAGGCACTCTTTTCCATCTGTTCTGCTCTGGCTGTGGGATCAGCTGTCCCACATATTCACACACTGGCCCCAGTTTTGGGAAACCTCTGTGTCTTCAGAGCTGGCAGGCACCAAGGGGATGTATTTAGGCTGTAATGAAAAATGCATCAGTTTGTTCAGGCTCTGACCACAGAGACTGCGTGAGAGATGTTTGCAGACTGTACTTGGTATTCATGCAGAGAAGGCTTCCTCCTTTGCAGGGATATATCTTGTCTTGCGAGAAGATGACCTGTGTGGGGCTATCAGTTGCTGCAGGCCACAGATAAAATACCAGTGGGATGGGAAACTCTAGGTAGAAGAATTAGCTCCTTGGTGCCAAGGCATCTTCTCACATTGTCTATTCTGGGGGAAAGTTCCTTCCCTCTTCAATCCATAGCACAGGGACATGGACGGTGAAAAAGAACAGGGTTCTCTCACAATGTCCAAGCTACATTTTGGCTTATGCTTACAAACAGTCCTTCAGGTAAACACTGCCCTACCACTTGCTGGACTCTGTGAATCCACAGGACAGTGCTGTTGCTTCTCCCTTACTCCTTGACTTTCTCTGCCAAATGGAGGCGTCTGATGAACATGTGGCCCACTAAGGCAGCAACTGAAGTCCCAGATCAGGAAAGATGGGTGCTGTGTAAGGTTTCTAGTGAGGGCTTATGAACTGAAGGATCCTTTTTACCTGGTCCCTACCTCGCACCAGCCCTGAATAGGAGGCCCTTCCCCTTGAGTGACCCCTGGGATGTTCTTTGCCCATGACCAGGTGCAAAATTCAATGCATCTCTATCCACTCTCCTTATAGAACTTCATCCCACAGCACACGCCCAACACGTTTCCCATCCATGGCTGATTCCAAGCTCTGCAACAGCCTTGTCCTGTGTTTCACTGAGATCAGTGAGAACCAGAAGTCCAGCATGGGCCCTTCTGCTCAGCAATGCAGAGTGTTACAATGGGGTCAACCAGCCTGGGCCTTATGTGTTGTTTTATAAATACATTCTCCAGTCACCAGGTCAGCCACATAAAGACTTCTTTCTGAAATATGGGAGCCTGACAAGTGCTTAGCAGACGGCCCAACATCCTGAATCCGGTCTCTGTGAGATTCTCCTCTCAGCAGCGCCAGCACATGCTGTTCTGATGGTGCAGTGCCAAGTGACTTCTGGGTCAGTGCTGATCTTTGGAAATAAGTCTCAGTGGGGGATTGATGACAGAGTTCTTCTGACCTGAGGGAAATCGGTGGGAGGAAGGCACCAGACGTGGATTTGGTCTGGGGGGGGCGGGGGGGGGGGGGAAGTAGAGGGGGGGAGTAGGGGTGGGGTGGAGAGGGGAAGGGGAAGTGGGGGAAGATAGAAGACAAGCGACTTGAATATTAAATCCTCTTGAGCCAGGGAGCACGGTGAGGCAAACAAGCCTTTAGCTCTCTTCCTCACAGGCTGTTTTCCAGGGAAGGAAAACAGCTTTAATCTGCTAGAAGAATCCCAATTTGTGTTTGAAAGCATATGTTTGCACTGGGAATCCAGGAAACGGCACTGCAGTGCTTAACTAGTAGGTCAATGTCGTGGACTGGGAATTCAGCTCTGCCTTCAGTGTGGAGAGTTTATCTACACAGATTTATGCTGTTGTGGTGGTAACGAGGAGCAGCATTTGCACAAGCAAGGCCTGGAGGACACTGACTGTCCAAAAGGCTTACCTGGACCTGCACCTCACTCCGGAAGCTGATGGGGTTTGCAGCAATCACGCTGCCTCTTGCTGCTTTTACTGAGGATCTTCTCTTGCCCAAAACAAGAGACTTTCCTTACCAGAGGACACTGACTGGATTCAGCTCTAACATTAAAGAGCTGTTGGTTGAACAGGTAAAAGGGAAGTAGCCCCATGACAGTATTAACAGCTCAGGCAGGACCCTATACTCCCTCTTCCCAAAGATAGTGAGGGTACATAGATTAAAGTCTATGGGATTTTTTTTTAATGAAAGATCTAGATCTTGCATAGTTTGTTGCTGAAGATCCATGTTGTCCTCAGGAGGGAATAGTACTAGATGGCTTCTGGAATGGGACCCTGTGTGCATATGCTATATGTGAACAAATTGTGTAATGGTGGTGTGTAGATCCATCCTTCATCCCACTGCTGCTGTCCTGCCCATGATGTGGTCTTTGAACAATTGGCCTCTTTCTTACAAAGGAAAACAATTATTTACTCCAGTTTCTCATTTGAATCAGAATAGGTCTAAAAATGGTTTCTTCAAATGGAGAAGCAAGAAATGGAAGGGTTTAATCTAAGTTGTGAATGTTGTTAGGCCAGCCAACAACATAGCCTCCATGTTAACCTTAGTGTTTATTTTCAACTAGGCTTATTTTGGTTTAGTCATTTAGGGACAGCACCATTTGTGATGATAAGGAAATGTTTACATAGGGTATTTTTAACAAGCAGGAAAAACATAGTTTGTTTGTTTGTTTGTTTGTTTTAAATGAAGAATATGAATTATATCATTGTATCTTTACTCTTGAAAGAAAAATCTGATGTTTCCCCCACATACTATGTGAGAACATAGTAAAGCACCATATGCAGAAGCACTGTAAAGCAGTAACTCTTTATTACTCCTCTACTCTCCAAATTATCCCTGACTTTGTCCCATAATGCCCTCCTTTATATTTAAAAGTGTGGTATGGGAACAGATTCTCAGCATTTCCATAAAAATTGTATAGACAGGTACAATCTGCTTCAGGCAAGACAAGGAATAGGTTGTTCTCTCATTCTTTATCTGATTTGCCCAGCTATTTCTCTGCATAAGTTGAGACAAGGCAACATTTTACTTCACCTTTCCTGGCACGGAGCAAGCATGCCTCACCTAAAGAAGAGTTTGTGGCCATCTACAGATTTTCCTTTCTTGAGCAGCCCCCGAGTATGTGCTGGGGAAGACCTCTGGGGTAAACCACATCCTCTGTCAGGAGAGAGATCTGCATTATTGCTTGGTTGCTCCAGCAGAAGCAGAATGCAGAACCTCAAAAATGAAGTAAGGCGTTATACCTGAAATATGAAGTCATATTGTGGCATCTCTCTTGGCAAGACCTCTGCACAGAGGTCAAGGCAGTTGTGTTACTTTGAGATATTTGGAAAACAAAATTGTAGCTTAGGCTTCAAGTAACTGATGAGTTCACATCTAACACACTAAATCTCCTTAACTGCATGGTGGGTTTTAAAGAGTCCAGGCCAAGTTCTGTGATATCATGGGAACTCATTGGTTGACAGCTAGGGAGAGAAAACTAATCCCAAGACTTGAAGGCCTGGTAGTGTCTACTCCCAAACTTATTAGTCAGACTTCGAGTTACTTGTGTTTGCCATTAGGAAAGGTGCACGGACACCTAATCAGCTTCTTCTTGCTCTATCCTATAATGGGAGAACAAGGAGTGATTTGGTGAAATTAATGGCTGGTAAATTTAGAATAAACAAAAAGAACCACTATGCCATGTGCCAGTCCCCTGTGGGGTTTACAGCCACGGGAGGTCATCGAGACAAACACTGTGGCTGTATTATTAAAACAGGCTAGATAATTTTATTACCATTAATAACGTTTACAGTTATGTAAGCTGAGATAATGAGGCTAATCAAATCTCATGCTTCAGGGCGTAAACTGATTGCCTGCAGGGGTCAGGAAGAAGTTTCTTTTTCCCCACACGCAGTACTGCACAATTGGCTAAGTGCCGTGCATGGGGGGTCGCCTTTGCTGGGACACTGGTGCATTGGCTACCACTGGAGTCGGTGACTAAGCCCAGTGTCATGGCAGTCCATGCCTTGCTGCCATGTCCTCTTCCTACATGTGCTCTTGCTGCCCTGGCTGCAGACCCCATGTCTCTCCCTCCTTCCATGAGCATCCCTCTGTGTCTTCACCCTGCACCCCAGTCCCTGCCAGTGCCTGGACCTCCCTCTTTTCATACCATCTACATATTCCCACCTCCTGCATCACCCACACCTTGCACACAAGCCACTCTTCTGAGCCCTGCAAGCTGCAACACTCTGGCTGGGAGCCCAGGCTAATAAGCCTGGCTGAATTCGCTTGAGTCTGTCCAAAGCTGACCCTTCATGTAGCACGAAAATGTGTTTGTATGGGGTCTGGGGTTCATGGCACGGGCTGTGAACCTATGTTATTTCCTGCAGTTTCTTTGCAGCTTTATCTTAATGACTTAGTGCATTCCATGGTAACATCCAGCAGCTTCACAGAAGTGAGGGCATAATTGCTGAATGTCCAGCAAACAGTGTTTCTTCCTTGGTGTGTAGTGAGACTCTGAGGAGAGAGGTGATAAGTAGCCAGGGAAGTGCTTTTGGATGACTCTTCTGGGGAGCAGGTGAAAATAACAGTCATGTCACTGTTATTTTGGGCGAGGTGGGGAAAGAAGAAGCGGGAGAGAAGGCGGAGTCTATGTCACATGCAGTGTTTTGGATCTGCAGTGATTACTCATGCAGGTATCTGGACTGGTGTCTGACAGTCAGATCAGCCAGCTTTGGGCTTGCAGATCTGTGAGTAGATACGATCAAACTCCAGGTGAAATTGTTTGAGGTCTTTGCGGTGCTGCTAGCAATTTTGCCAAAGGAACTTGGTGCATAGTATCTCCAGGGACAGCTCTTCCTTCCCTGTTGCAGGCAAAGAGTGGTGTGATGGACTCCAGAGCTAACTGTGGCCAGGGCTGCTTTTGCAGCACAACAGTCCAAAGTCTTCAGTTTTCACAGCACTATGAGTAGTTATCAGACCCACCTTCTCACAAATTCAGTGACAGTCCCTTGATCCCCTGATTTCCACGTTAAATTTATCAACAGGCCAGATGAGAGTTTGAAAGACTGCTTTGTAAAGTAAACTTGCTCCTGTTGCCTGAGATGACATAACTACAGGGCATACACAGATCTCTGAGCAGAGCAGGTGCGTACTTGCTGTCCTCAGCCGGAACACAAATGGTGCATATCCTTCCTTAAACATCCTTCCCAATCAACTCAAGTTCAGTGGGGAAGCCACCCCACGCTAAGTGTCCCACTCAGATTTTGCCCCTCAAAGTGCACGAGAGAAAAAGTTAACAGATTTTTCCTCCTAAGCCATGGGCACACCCCCCCTCACCTCCAGGATTCGTATTCACCTTAAAACAAGTTGGGAAGCTGCCAGCCTTTGTCGAACCCTGTCCTTGACATAGCAGAACAACCTGTCGTGTGCACTTTGAAAGGGTCTCTAATATAGGCACAACATGGGGGTGACCTCGTCACTGAGAAAGTCTCTTACTAAACTGCTATTTATTAATGTAGACAGATGCAGAATGCACCTTCCAATACCCCTTTCTAGCTGAATGCACTGAAAATTACTAGTGCTTTATGTAACTCCATTGGGGGCCACTGAGATTTCAGTTTTGCAATTAGCTGCTATAATATATACGAATAAAAATATTATGGAGATAGATTTTCTTTTTCCCCTCCTCCTCCTCTTTAACTAACCCTTTCTCCCTTAGATTTCTTTTGCTCACCTGCTTCCACCGCTTCCATAACACATTGTCCTTGTGTCTGGGGTCCCCTGAGTTGTGCAGCTCCCTGGAGTGGTATTACCAGTTCCCAAAAATGTGAACCCCCAGAACCATTTGCTGGGTCTGGAAATGTAAGATGCCTTCTTCTGAAAGGGAGTGATGGTCCCAGGCATTGTTACCACTTGCCTGATAGCACATTTTATTTCCTCCTGTTGACAAGCATCCTTGGGATAGAGGTTGTTCTGACAGCTGGTGTAACTTGGAGGATTTTGTGGAAGATCACCCTGTGAGAAACAAGTATTTCATCTTGTATCTAAATTTTCCCAATTAACAGAGATAGGAGATTCAATCTTGATGCAGTGGGGTTTGTTCTTAAATATTTTAAAACCAAGTTTATTTGGAAGAGGGCTTGTTTTAAATTTATGGTCCCCTTTCATGCATAAAATGGTGGATACAGGATTTTGTACAATAAAAATTGGGCTGAAGAGAAGCAGGACTTGCTTTAAAATTAGGAATTGATAGCAAGCTGAAGGAGAAGGTTATCCTCTCTTAATAGAAAAAAAAAAATTGTTTCCTGGAGCCGGGATAGACTAGACACAATAAGCAGCAGTAGGGTGTAGTTGCCCCACTGCAACTTTTAAATAGGCAGGCTAACCTGCTCGTCACACAATGGTGTTTAGCACAATTTTAAGCTCCGCTGGTGCAAATACAACAGAGGTTGCACTGTTACAGCTGACTTGGTGACTGCTGAACAGGTAACCTTTCTCCCCACGTCCTCTCCAGGACAGAAAATGCTCTTCACATCCAACCATAGTGAAGGCCTTTTTTTCTCACTTCTTTTGAGAACTTCACTGGAAGATTAAGTACCTCCTTCTACTCCTGCCCTCCCCTCTTTATATTTTAATCACTCTGGATGGCCCAACCTTTCCCTCTTAAAGCTGTGCTCGATGGTAATATAAAACCCAGACGAAAGCACAGAAGCACCAAAGACAGCAGCCAAGTTAGAATTTAGGTTGCATCCTCTGAGCTCTTTCTCGGAATACTGCAGGCTTAATTTGTTGTTTGAGCATCTCCCATATTTATAATAATACCCTCTATTAAACAACATGCCGTTAGCCATAATTTCCTGTGTGATTTACATATTTTTTTATTTTTATTTTTATATATACAGAGGGTGATTTTGTCTCTCACAATCTACTGCTCTCAGGCGGCTATGGTTGTTACATTATTATTTTTTTCCACTCTTTACTAAATGATTAGAGACAGATTGTGATTTTTTTTGTTGTTGTTTTTGGGGTTTTTTTGGTTGTTGTTGCTACTTTTTTAATAGGGTGGCCTGGCTAAAGATAGGTAGAGTGAAATTGGGTGCATTGCAGTAAACCTGGAATCGACACAAGGAACCCAGAAGGTCTGCTAGGTTCTTGCCTCATTAAGAACTCCATATCTGCTCACTGACTAACCTTGCAAATGAGTTCACGCTCAGTAAAGGAAATTGATTACTTTCCATTGCAATTAACATCTGGTCCTGGGTCAGATCATTAGGATAATTTGTTATAGAAAAAAACAAAGAAGCTAGCTACAGGGTAATAAAGTTTCTTCTGGACCCAATTAAAGATGCATTCTCTGGTTATTTTGCAGGACATCAGCCATCTCTTGGGGGTATTACCAGGGAGAAGGAAGCATACGGAGTGGACAATAGGTGGTGGAATGCCATATATGAGAAAGAGATGTCAGGGGAATCATTTACTTCTGCCTCTATGAAATGTACATTCTCAGCTCCCATTTGCAGTCCGAGTTTCAGAAATGATGTATGACATTTATTTGGTAAGGAATGCAGGGCTGAAGGGTTAGCAGGGACTGTGAATCTCCAGGGATTTTGTTCAGAGAAGGCTAAGTTCCAGTTTTGGACAGGTTTGTAGATTAAAAAAAAAAAATTCAAAATATCTCTTGGAATTTCACATCCCTAAAAACACCGTGTTTCAATGGCAGAACTTTCCCAATTTGAAATGAAATTCTGAATCTTGCCCAAGAACTAATAAATTGTTTGCTTGGATCTGAAACCAAGCTTTTTTTACCAAACTCAGAAGGCTTTAACCATAAAGGAGCAAAATTTCAGCCCCATATCTTGATCTGGGGGAAAAATAGCCCCGAAAACCAAGCACCTAAGAAACATAGTTTTCATTCATTTTCTTGCATGGCTCTAGGAGAAACATTTATGAATGCTGTTCGTATTCCTAGTCACAAATGCTTTTGTAAGAGACCCATTGCTGTCTATTACATCATGGTGTTTCTTGTTCTTTCTGTGGCCACTGAGAATTTCATGGTGACAGGGAGGCTCGAAAAATAGGTCTTCCTGCAGCACAAATGCTACTGCCTACCACTGATTTCAAGGAGAATTTTCAGTAACAGAGGAATGACTAAAAAATATTATTCTATTATATATCCAAAACTAGGCAATGTTACATCACAACTGGACAGGAATTGTTTCTCCCTTTTAAAGAATTTTTGAGATTGTTTCTATATAATATTTTCTGTTCCAGTAGTGATGGAGAGTAAAATTGGGGAAAATGTGGAAAATAAATATTTTATACAATAGATCAGGTGAATCTACTTTAAGATCACATTTTTAAACCTTTTAATTTCTTTTTGGGCTTAGTATGTTTATTAGCCTTTTAGATACTGCAATTTCAAAGCAAAAAGTAATTTTCTAGTGACATTTACCCAGTTCTTCCAGTCTTGAAAACACTGAATCATGATTATTTTGAAATTACAGAAGTGTGTGTGGGGAGGTATTATTTTGGATTTGGGGTTTTTTTTCATTCTTTTCCAATTTTATCTGCAGAGATTGGGAGGTTTTCTTTTTAGCAGAATTTTCTTGCAAGTATTTTCAGTTCTTTCTGCCCAACAAAACCCCAAAAAGTGACAGGAAGAAAAATCAGATCAACAGTTTAATAATTACTCAATGAGAGAATATAATGTTGACACATAAGACTGTTAAATGCCACTCTTTTTATTTGTTTAGTTAGTATAGGTGCTAAGCAGACTCTCAGCCATAAAATAAGAACCAATCTTCAACTTCTTCCTGAAAACTTGAGACAGATATCGCTGATGGTTGCAGTAGTTTGGGTTGATCTCATTGCAGTACAGGATATGAAAGAGCAGAGCCCAGCTGAGTGCCTAGGTAGGACTCAACTGATGCATAGACTTCATGATGGCTCTGTGCAGGAGATGTAAACACCGGACTCCAGTGGCTTTGAAGCATCTTGCTGATAATTCATATGGCTACAGATCTACAAACCTGCTGGTTCTCATGCACCTTTGCCACAGCTATCCATGTTAATGGGAATGGGAAATGAAGCATATATTTTTCTAGTAATGGATAAACATCAGGAGGTCCAGGGAGTTTGAATTCTTATTAGAGAAGACTACTCTACTTGTGAAAAGCCCTTCCAACTCTGGAGGAGTTTAGATCTAGATTCACTGAACTCTTTCCAGCTGGTACCTATTTTTCTGCTGGGTTGGATCTCATATACTGTCATGATTACCTTACATTTCATATATTGACTTAAGATCAGCCTAAGCCTGTGGTCATTCATGATGAAAGCTTAGTCTCATCAAGATGAAATAGTCTAATAGAAGTTGTTTTCAAGCACATCAGAAATTTAATCTATCCCTTTAAAGAAATCATGGCATTGGGCTAGATTGTAGCCAGCCTATATAGATATGAACAAACATAAATACCACATAGTATAACCAGCTGTATCTCTAAACATCCTCTGTCATCCATGGAGAAGAGTAAGCCCTTGCAAGATGGTTCTCATATTAAACCAGGCACCTTTCCCTATCCTGGAAGATGCCTCTTTTCCTCTATTGTCTCTGAAGGAAAACTAAGGCAAACAGCACAACAGAGGAAGTTTAGATAAGGTAAAAGAGTCAAGCTGAATGCTAACCAAAGTGACCTGCCTAGAATATGTGTGTCTTCATCTGAACAAGCACCCTGAGGTTGCTTTCAGAGTCAGTGGTTTGATAGACAGTACAGTTACTGAAGTTTAGCCCACAGCTTGTCTCACCCCAAAGTGGACACTCACATTTCATTGCCTGAATAGACTGAAGAAATTTCTGCTGATTGCAGAAGGTGGCAGGATATCTAACTTCCAGATACCTAAACTCAAGTGATAGGAATCCTACTTAAGATAATTAAAAAGCTTGGCTAGCTTCAGTGGAAAGTGAGCTAAATCCCCCACTAGAAGGAGGGGTGTGTGAAATTTCTGTTTCAGAGGAATTTGAGCATGGGTGGGCTAGGGATGACTTGTAAATGATCTTAGAACATTTTTATCATTATCTTGGTAATTCCTCAATAAATAAAATTAATGAGTTCCACATCCCCACTGAACAGGATTCAAACAATTCTCCTATCTCTAGAAAGGCTCTAGGAGTCTTGCTCCTCATCTGCTTTATGATGATATTTTCTTTTAAAGAAAGGTCCATTTAATATGTTCCTCCCAAAAAAAGTATTTGCAATTAATTCTTATCAAGGGCAACAGCTGATTTGTAAGATTACTTCTAAATTTGTAATTAATTATCCTATTACCAAAGGAGGGAGGGGTGCCCTGATTGTCAAGAGGTTAGAGCTGATAAGTGATGAATGGCTGGGTTATATCAGGACCTTGGCTCCCCTCTCTGATCAGTTTGGATGTTACCTAACCATGCATTATATTTGAACATGAATCACAGCTCCTCAGTCTTTATATTTCCTAAGCCAAAGCCTGACACACAGAACTATGGGTAGATCTCATTTATTATTGCTTAATTAAAGGCTCAATGCACAAAGAGACGCCTCTCACTTCACTTTAGCTAGCCAGCAAGATTGTAATTGTACTGATGTCGAGGCCAGCTTTCTAAGTAGTTATTGGAAGTCGCAGTGAGGAAGATCTGAGCTATTCTGTAGGGAATTCTACACAACAAAAGTTACATTCATAATTTTTAATTAAGAAATTTCTCTCTTTCTCTCTCTTTTTTTTTTTTTTTCTTTTTCCTATTGGGCTGCACCTTTGATTCCTTTTCATTCCTCATATATTTCCAAACTGGCGCAGTATAAGTAGAAAGTAACAGTTTAGGGTTTTTTTCTTGGTTTTATTTTCTCTAAACAAAAATGTATTTTAAAACATTTGGATTGAGGCAAATGATCTCTTAGCCCTGCTACCACAGCAACTATATGTTTCTTCAGCAAAATAAAATAAATATTTCAGTTTACCTGTGACATATCCGTACAGTTTTCAGATCTATATATTTTTAGATACTGTGTTAGAGAGCTCTTCATAATTTAAAAAAATATCAAAATAGCAGGTTTATATAACACAACCAAACATACCTGAAAAAAAAGTCAATTTGTTCTGTTTCATTATCTGCCTTTTTAGTTAAAATAATTTTCCTCAAGTGAAGCAGATTCAGAGGAGTATTGGTGTATTTAAGCATTCTATTTCTCTCTGAAAGAAATTCCACAGGTTTGCAAGGTGACAGACAAGGTGTAAGGATGAAAATGATCAAACTGCATTTTTCTGGCAGAATCTTTCTCTGTAAGATGATGTAAGAGCTAGGTAATCCATGACCCATCCTTAGGGGAGTGTGCCAGAGCTGAGAGTTGGAAGCGAAAAAAATTGGTTTTGACTTAACAAAACAAACCTGGAAACATTATGGGAGAGAGAGAGAGAGCAAGAGGAAATAAAATATGGAAACCCCAGATGGCATTTTACACAGAGTCACTTTCCTGACTGTGAGTGTGTTTTAAGGAATTGTCCTGCACTCTGGGATGTCATAAATCCGGCTTGATATAGTGCCGCGCGGCTTAGTTGCTGTCTGAAAACTTGCATCCTCCACTTCTGTTTGTTTGGGGCTTGGGGTTCGGTTTAATTTTTCCACCATAAAGAAACAGGAGCATCTTGTGTGCGAAATGGGAAGAGTGCAGGCAAAAAGTGTCCTCTCCTTGCTGCCCTGACTCTGCTATGCTCTACAATAAGCAAGATATCTCCGTAATGTGCTAATAATGAGAGACCAATTATGCCCGAGGAAGGAGGGCAAGGGATAGGGGTCTGATGAATAGTAAGCAAGTCTGACTTACACAGAAATCAAGCTGTAAGCTGCCTTCAGCTTTACAAATCATTCATTAGCTCTGCCAAGTGTGGCCATTGGTACCCATGCGAGGCATCGCACAGCCGTGCGATGGAGGCAGGCTCTGTGTAGCCAGTCAAACCAGGCGGGGAAGGTGCTTGTTCCCTACAAGTGCAAGTGGAGAGCAGCATCACCATCCCAGAAGCTTCTGGCATTCCCGGGCTCTCTGTCCC
Source organism: Porphyrio hochstetteri (assembly GCA_020800305.1). NCBI lineage: Eukaryota > Metazoa > Chordata > Aves > Gruiformes > Rallidae > Porphyrio > Porphyrio hochstetteri. The sequence continues at coordinate 83,538,599 of CM036938.1, read as the reverse complement.
TGATGGCTGCATTTCTGTTTAGAAGACACCACAGGCCAACTTAGTTTAGCCTGGGGTCTGAACCCATCCATGCTTTGGGAAGCTCCTGGGAGAGAAAGGTGGACATTTCCCACATCTTTGAGCTATTCAGGTTTTTTATCATGCTCTGTAACACAGGGAGGGCTCTCACTAGTTACAAACAATCCTCCAGCCCACCAAAGCCTTTTCCTCAGATTTAAGATTGTAGAAATATGCTTCTTTCTGTGTGGGGGTATGAATGTATATGAGCGGATGAATATGGATATATAGTTACAGCTCCATAAATTTGTACATACGAATACATATAAATATATTAGGAGATAACAAGCTTTAGTTTGATGATTTCTCTTTTGCTACCCAAGGACAAGACATTAAGAAGAATATGTACTTAAAAATAGATGAATTGATATAGTGCTTGAAAGAAAAGATAGAAACTCTCTGTGAGACACTGCAGTGCTTAGTCTTAAGCTGAGACATGAAACAGGAGTCCTAGTGAATGCCTAATAAAAGTAATAATAACAATAGAAAGGAAAGTAATTAACTGCATGGAAATGAAAGGTTGCCTGTTATATTTAAATGTTATGACAGCTATATCCGCAGCTTTGAGAGGTCTCCCCTAGAACCCAGAAGTGTCTCTGGGAAGTTGAGTCTCTGCACATTCTCTCAGGGTGCAAATGGTCCTACCCTTGCACATCCCTGTGCTAATTTGCAAATACTAGAGTATATGCTTCAAATTTTTACAACACCCTGTCCTACTGAAACGGGGCCTGTGGCTCTATGTGCTTGCTGTTGAACCAAGTCCTATAAACCAACCCAACACCGGCTGTGTTGGCAGATTATAAAGGCAAGCTTCTCGGGATAGTTCACTGGAAGTGTGAGCACATCTTTAATATTTTATTTTTTTATTTTATATTTTAAACATTCACCTATCTTATTTTCTCCCACAGCTTGCACAAGGATATTTATTATTATTATTTATCAAGTCAGCAATCAGAGAAAGACTAAGCCTTATGAGCATTCCCACCTTTAAGAAACTACTCTGTATTCCCAAAGTACTCAACCACATACCTTGTAACTCTGTGCTTTTAAAGTACTACCACAAATAACCTGTGTAATTTAAAGGTGGCAGCAGCTGGTGGTACCAAACCAGAGCTTAGATCTCTGCATCTTTCATTAAATCTAGTGCTAAATAGATATGCCAAACTGGTAACATGAGCTCGGTCTACAATAACAAACTGCCATGTGCAAGGATATGGCAGGAGGGTTTCTCTGCCCTGGGAAGGTAGGGGAAGCTGGACTGGGAATTAGAGGGAAGGGTGGTTTATTCAAAAACTTGTAGTCATTTTCTGAACTGCTATGTGAGTCAGCAGAGGCCAGTGGGCCACAGGCGAAAAAATACCACCTAGCTTACTCTGGAAATATTTCCCTGTGTAGACAAGCCCTAAGGAAAAGGTGTTTTCAGTTTATGATAATATCTCTCCAATATCAAACCACTGCTCTTCTTTTGACTAAAACTTAGCAAGCTAACGGCATATAAATAACTGCACAATGACAAAAGATTACTCGCTTATGTAGAATTAAAGTTTCGATTACAAAAGCATTTCAGTTAGATGGAATTTTTTTTTGTAAGTTGTCACATGCTCAGACGCCACCTGGAAATCCAGTTGGCTCTTCCAAAAGCAATCCAAGTGTCATGCAGGAGGACAGCAGCCTTTGGTTTCCAAGTGTGACTGCCTAGGGTTTCCCCACAGCATACAACACACTGACCTAGTACCCTGATTTAGTTTTAGTCAAAATATTAAGCTTTTAGTAAATGTGGTGTACTTAAATTGTGCCCGTGGTCACCAACATGCTGTCTGTTTCATTTTCTGAAACATGGGATAACTAACTTTATGATAGTGATGTTGAGTAGCCATTAATTCTCATTTCTTTCAGCTATTCCTCAACTCCAGCTTATGAGTTCTTCAATAAAAATCTCCCAAAGTTACCTTGGCGACTCATACATTTGCCAAGCTGACAGATTTATGACAGTTACATATATAAATATTTATATGCTGCGGCAATGCAATTTTTAAAGGCAGATATACACACTCTCACAGAGACTTTCAAACAAGGCAAAACACGCTCACACAATGTGACATAACCACATACAAGTCAGTGTGTATCAATACGTGCCTGAATACACAGATAGGCACGTTAATGATCATACAGACTTTCTGACAAGCACGTAGGCTTCATACTTACAGGCAACATTCAAAGACTTTTCAGCGAGTCAGAACATGCTAAGATATGTGTGGATGTAATACACATCCACGGGTTCTTCAGACAGCGAATAAAACCGCCTACCCCCTGCACATTGGTGGACAAAGGAGCATGGGAACACACACACACACACACACACACACACACACACACACACACACACAGAGGAACAGCATGGTGCTTTACACGTGCAGTTTATATACTTAAATCAGACCTTGACATGAAGACACAGTCATTATTTTACAAGTTGGATATAAGACATCAAAGAATCTCCTACTCAACAAACCCCTACTCAACAAACCCGAATTCAGCTGTATGTACATGACCATATGCATACACAGCCATATATCTTGTAATGATTGTAGAAGAATTAATATTGGAAATAATTATCTTTATTTTTTTCCTTGTCACACACTCAGGTACACATGCTTCTTCCTTCTCTTTAGACCTGACAAAATCTTTTGTGTTGCCCTAGGCTGTTGACCACAGCAAATTCTTAGCCTATAAATTCTGGTGATGAGTTCAGCTGGTTTATTGTCTGGCAGACTAGATGGAGATGATACAAAGTCCAAAGGGAAAAAAAAAAAAAGAGGAGGGGGCTCAATACAGGGGAATCATTTATATGTAAACGACATAGCAATTTATAGGAGAAGCCAGGGATCTTTTATTTTTGTAAAGCTGAGAGCTTGTGTAATCAGCATCCCATTAACCCAAAACATACTCTGAAGGTACCATTTTACTAGCTCCATCTTTCCTTTCTTTGTCTGAAAGTCTAAATATAAAATCACTTCCCCCACACTCCCCCTGTGCTTTAAAAATAGAACTGAGATGAAGTCTTCCTCCTCCCCTGCTTTTGATGGGGAAATCTCGGTGGCTGTTTAGGTTTTGCTTATACATTAATAAAACATTACATGGAAGTAGTAGGATAGAGACCAAAAATCTTTCCTATGACAACAAAATGCCTTTCTGTTCTGCTGCTTCCACTTCAATTTACTGCTGCTTCTTCTAATACCCAGAACTTTGGCTTAGTACAACAAAGTGCAGGAGGGTTGGACTAGATGACCTTTAAAGGTTCCTTCCAACCTAACACATTCTATGGTTCTATGAAAATGAAAGGTTAGATATGTGCGTGCATATATATATATATACATATACATACCATATCTGTTGTGTCTGCCAGTCCCTTCCATACACTGTGGGTAAAGTGATGTGACGAAGAATTCAGGAGAGCCTGTCCCCGTATCAGGTCTCATCTTACCACATCTGTCACATCTAAGTAACTGTGGACAATACAGCAACAAAAGTTGGCAGGTACCTAATTCAAATCCCAGCCCTGGAGATTTTTGCCTGTGTTACAGCAGGCTCCAAACTTTGAGCAGTATCTATCTCTCAGGGTGGGCTCTGATTTTGTGTGCTTCCAAGTGGGATGTTTGAGTTGAAGGGAACAGAACATAAGCCACTGCAAAGTAAAGACAAGGTGAGATTCTCAGAAGCAACAGGAATTTGAGGTCAGAGCGAAGTCAGGACAACCAGTGGCTTTACTCAGTTTGGACACCCAGAACTTCAATCTCTTTGCAGGAACAAAACCTGGAAAACTCTCTTGACCTCATCTTACTATCTGCAGTCTCAAAAGCAGCCTTCTGAAATTAATTTATTTGCTGTGCCTTTTATTCAGCATGAGCAACGCTGGTAAAATGTGCTACTCGCTATTGCGACTGCTGCCAACAGACAAAGAACCATGGCAGTCTGACTGTAAGTTCGGCTACCTGGCTAATTCTCACCTAAGCCAAATCACATGAGTTTGAAGTGCTGACATTAAATATTAGTGGCATTTCATTCTCACCTGTATGTAACTTTCCAGATATTGCAGCACTTCCAAATGTCATGGGCAAAAGGATTGTCACCAGATAGTAAAAACTTTTGTGATATTTTTAGCTTGCTTTTTTCTTTTTAGCATCCAGGCCTTCATGTATGCAAAGTCAAGTCCTCATTCTCAGTCATTTGAAGGTCTGAAGTTCATTCATCAGTCTTCCAACTAGTTTCCTAGCTCTGCAGCCACAGCTTTCCTTAGGATTTGGTCCAAAACCCTTTAATCCTTCAAGAGAAGGCTTGTTCAGTCTGTCCAAACATCTAAGTAAGCTCTCCAGTTTTACTTCCTTATCTGTGTAACATCAGGAAGTATAATGCTATATCTATTCTTTCATTTTCCCCTTCCCTCTTTTATTTAAGGGATACCATATTTATCACTTGTCTTTTCCATTAATGCGGCATTATACAACTTGTGTGCATATATATGGTCACAGATTTAAAGTTCAGCTCTAACTTTTCCTGACTTCACGGCAAAGAAGAGTTTTAAAAGTTTAATTCTACTTCATATTAAATATGAAGCATCAATAAGGCTACAAGCCTTACCAGAGTGTTCCAATCTAGGAACAGGTCCATGTTTGAATGCTTTGTTGGAAGTCATCTTTAGGAATGTTCCCATCTTAAATCACTTTCTAGGAATTAAAAATGATCATGTACTCCAAGTGCCCATTGTGCTTTTGAGGTTTGGAAATTAAGGAAGTACAATAAATTTGCTGAATGGGGTCTACTGTTTCTTGTCTTATTTTCTTCAGGGTTGTGAATCTTAAAATATACTGCCATGTTTGCTGAATCTGTTTGTGTGTGTGTGTGCGTGTATAGCCATTTTGAAGTAGGAACAGAAGTACAGAGAATCCTTTAGGAATTTACTGTAAGTCAGTAATGGATTTTGCTTGTTTTCAGGCCTGGTTTTAAAACGTCTTGTAAAAAAATAATATCCCCAATGCATATTGCACAGGAATTAATGTGGAACTGGAGCAAAATTACTCTGCCTCTTATGCATTAAAAAATCCCAGTGACACTAGGTTCAAAACATTGCAAAAATGTGTTTCTCCCTCCTTTGCTCTCCCTCTAATATTTTAGCAACTCAGTATAATTCTTCGTTATTGTGTAGTTTGATATATAGGAAAGGGGACCTTGAACATAGAGTAAGTGCTTCTAGTATTGCTGTAAGATATGTGATCTGTAAAGCATAGTATTACGTAAGTCTGATAAAGCAGAATGTTTTTAAGCCATTAGCCAAAGCAGGTTTTGTAATGATGGGGATTTAACTCAGTACCACAAGTTATTATACTGGTTTAGCACCATCACCCATGTATGGAAAAACCATAGGTAAACCTCATCTTTGTAGCCTGACAAGATTTTTACCTTTAAAAGCTTTAATTTTTCCCCTTTTGTCATAGCACAGTTGTAATAAGAAAATAAGCATTACCTACTTACAGAAAACAGATTTACCAAAGGATCAAAACTATGCAAAAATCATCTTTACATTTTATAAATATGTGTGTGTTAAGGAAGGAACCCTGACCTAACCTGGCACTGCTTCGTTTGGATTCAGAACCAGATGAATTAAGGAAGGAACGCAGACCTAACCTGGCACTGCTTCCATTGGATTCAGAACCAGATGAATTAAGGAAGGAACCCAGACCTAACCTGGCACTGCTTCCATTGGAGCTGGAACCAGACAAACCCCTTCCAAACTAAATGCCTCTGAAATTTTGCCACAGTTGAGGGTAGAATTGTATTATTTTAAGGACTCCTGCACTGAATTCAGAGATCAACTCACTGTTTCTGAACACAGCCTAAGCTTGAAGTGACTTCCCAGGGCAGGTCTAGTTGAAGAACCAGGGTTTTGAATATACTTTTTTTGGAAAATCCTTCCACTCACTGGATTTTATTGCTGGATTTGGTCTCAGGTGGTCTAGACTTTATCCTTGCTTGGTTATTGATTTATAGTGAGACCCCCATGGAAGATGCATGGCTTTGAGATGAACTGAGGAAAAACATAGGCCCTACAAGCTCTAGTATGTACCACCTGAGGTTTACTTTTACAAGAACTGGTCGCTGTAAAGACTTGCCAAAATAAGGTTCTTGTCACCAGAAAGACCCATAGAAGATAATCTCCCTTCTATATTTGTTGATGTCCTGTTGTGTTCGTACAGACATAATTCATTTCCTAGAAATGTTGTAATTGAGTTAAGCAAACGCAGCAGCCACTTTATGATTCTGTGGGAGATGGTGTTTAGAGTGGGAGGATGACTAGAGGAAATATGATTAAGTGAGGAAAAATTTACACTGAACATCAGGAGAAATGCTTATCCCATGTTAATGTTTGATAGGCTGTGATTGCAATTTCATAATCCAAGGGAAGTAGTGGGGGGTTCATGGTGTCTTTGAATGACATACACACAAAAAATATGTTTTTATTTCTATTTACTGGGCTTCCAAGTACATTGTGATCTGGTCTGGCTTGAATTACACAGTCTAATTAAAACAGAGCCTGATTTAATGGGCTAGATACACAGAACATTTAGGTACACAAATGCTGGTGTAAGCTTTGCATGCAGTTGCATTAATTTGCATGCCCAGTTACAAGAGTTCTGCGTAGAAATTGGTTAATTGCACCAATTGAATCGCTGATTGGGCATAATACCCTGCACAATAGCCTGATTTGCATACACATTGATGCAGGCTTGCATGTATAGTTATGTGTGCAACGGTGCTCATATTTTGTATATATAAGAGTGCATGTAAATTGCTTCAAAATCTGTCCCAATAGATCTCTTCCATCTCTACTTTAGATCATTCTGTTTGTTAAGTAATAGATCATCCCACTCTGATACTAAAATGCATCAGCCTGGAGAGTGAATATCAATTAAATGAGTAAATAAAATGCTTCCAAAGGTGTATTTTTGTCTTTTACCCAAAAAACTCCTTTTTGGTAGCTATCATAACTAAAATTCCAGATTGTTTTAGGGCCCTTTTCTTGCTGTGAGAGGCAGCTTGTTCTTTCGGTAATTTTCTTATTTATTATCCCCTTTTCACCCAGATTTGTTTATTAAACTATAAGCCTGATTGAATTCCATATAAGGCACACCCATGCTATCCCCACTAAATTCCATAGGATATGGGTTTAATTGAGGTCAAGACCTCATAGTATTGGGAGCTATTGAACTGATGATATACACCTCAAGACTAGGATCTGGTTTGAGGCAGTTATATTGTCCAGTAAGCAAGTTCCAAACTGCAGGCTCCAAAGGAAGTCAATATTATTTTTCTTGAAGCAGCAAAAAAAAAAATCAGTTTATCTTTGCTTTGATTTCTTTTAGCTAGGGCAACTGAGTCACAAAATACAAAGGTCAGCTAGAATACTATTAACTAAACCTGATCCTCCTGGTGAGCTAGATCTTGGTTCACTGGTGAGTCTCTTAGCTCTCCTTGCCTTCTCATGTCTCCAGACAACAGACAACTGGCCTGCTCAATCTCTTCTAGAAGTTCAGTTAATTTCTGGCAGTAGAAAGCAATGAGCCCTCCTGTGGCTTTCCGTTGTTGTGCCTCATTCTTTGGCAAAGTAAAACATTCCATTTAATAAAAAAGAGTGGGAAGAGTTATCCAAAACTTTTAACTTAATACAGCAGATGTACGGATGATCTAACAGAATATATTGGAGCATTCACCCATTCATTCTCCTTTTTGATTATGAGTGCAGGGCTTTGGAAGAATCCTGAAGAAACAGAGTTCAAGTTTTCAGCCAAGTGATTCCAAAAGGTTTGGTATTATGCATGGGCTTTAGTTTCAGCACACAAACTGAAGGCCTGTGCACTAAACTGTGCACACAAACTGAAGGCCTGTGCACAAGAACTGAAGGTTCTTGGTTTTTTCCTATTCCCATTTTAAGAAGAGAAACAATTGAGAAGGAAGGAGAACCTTAGGATAAAGTCGATCTACCTTTGTGTGTCAAGCTGCTTGAGACTAGGTTTAAGCATGCCTGGACAAGTCAAGAGAAACCTCCCATTGCTTGTAACTTGGCTTCTATTTCCAATACCTCTATCAAGAGCTGCATGAAGAAGAGCTGCATGGCCACACTACATTCCTCCTCCTATCAGAGGACTGAGGGGTTTCTTCATCAGGGATTTCCACCCATTGTAAAGCTATTTCAGGCTGCCAGAGTGGATCGATAGGATCGGCAGGAGTTGGGCCCGATGGACTTACTGCAGTAAAACAAGACTGCAGTGCTTACAAATAGAATGATCTCATTTAAGGGGCCTGATGCTTTTACTAGGGAAACATTAATCTGCACTTTGAAATACCAAATGCTTTGCAGAAAAGCTTCCAAGCAATAAGTGTCCCAGAATAGCTAAAAATTGTCACAGTTCAAGTGAATGAAATATCAGCTCCCTCAAGACGGGGGCAGTGAGAAAGTGGAGCATCATAGAATCATAGAATCTTCTGAGCTGGAAGGGACCCATAAGGATCATCAATTCCAACTCCTGGCTCCACATAGGACCACTCAGGTCAGAGCATGGGACTGAGCACATCGTCCAGATTCCTCTTGAACTCAGCCAAGAGTGGTGTTGTGACCACTTCCTTGGGGAGCCTGTTCCAGTGCCTGACCCCCATTCTCAGTAAAGAACCTCTTCCTAATATCCAACCTAAACCTCCCCTGTTGCAGCTTCATACCATTCCCTCAGGTGCTATCGTTAAAAGATTATACAGAAATTGAGTCTCTGGGCCTCCAGGTATAGTCCTGTTATTGTGGGGAAAAAATGAAATTCAAGTGCAATTTGAAAGGAATCCATGAGGCAGAAAGTAAGAGAAACCTTACTGTTAAGAGAACAAGAGTCAAAGTGAGAAAGGCTCCTTCACCAGTAGAAAAAGCAGTCAATGTTTGGTAAATAGACAAATGATAAAATAGAGGGAGTAAACTGGGGCCTAGATCTTGGTACATACTTAAAGAAAGCAAAGCTTTTTATATGGAAAGCTGAGATACAGGGATGGTGGGGAAAAAGCACCTGAGTATGCAATGGTATCACTAAAAGAGGAAAAGAGATGCCCCCATTTTCTTTTCATTGGAGTTGATATGTCTAAGGCAGCAAACACCATTTCCCACTGGAGTTTGTTATGCTCCCTGTCATGAAAAAACAAATCTACTTCAGCACTGGCCCTCTGTCCTATAAAAAGTCAACTCCTGCCACCCAAGCACATGTCTTTGAATAGTGAATCCTGAGAGCAACTGAGAAAGAAATCATAGCAAAGCCTACCTAGCTTTCCCCGATGCCTGTCTGCCACGTTCAGATTTAGTCAAGAGTTTTTAGAAGCTCAGGTAAAGAAATAAGAAGTGGAAAGCTTCATTATTATTGCTTATTGTGGCTGGAGGTATGGGGAACCAGTCAGCTAGCAGCAGAAAATTGACAGCTTTTCAAATCCCCTCTAAAAAATTGAAGGTGCTTTGCAGGATTTTTTTTTTTTTGTTCATTTCAGTGTTGTCTTCTCTGTTTCTCTGTGTGTTTTGCCATTTCCACTGTGACTGGTGCTGTACTAAGAGGAATTATTATTCTTGAAGGCCAAACCTTCAAATAACAACAAAGTAGTAGAAAGAGTATTTCTATCAAGAAAACAGGGAAAAATGAAATACCTTCATCTCTCAAGACAATGAAGTACATGATGAATGCATCTCTTTATCACGTTAAAGTGTTTAATCCATGTAAAATTAAGAAGACATGAAAATGAGCAGGAATCCTTTTTGAAGTGAACACAGCTGACGTCATCTTGGTCATTTCTCAGGGAGGTAACTCTGGGCTTACTAATCATGAAACTGTGAACTGGGAGGGAGAGTGCTTCTGTATTTTTTGATTTTTTACTTCTTAGGAGAAGCAATTTAGTCACTTGGATGATGGAGTACTCTGGCATCTAGAAACACTGGCACCCTTTAAAATAGCCCTAGAATTCCTTTCTCCTCAAAGAAGTTCTCAGTCACATGCTGTAATCAGCAGGATAATTTGCTTTCAGTCCATTAGACTCTTGCCTTTCAGGTGATCAGACAGGAGGTTATAACGCTATCCCTGTTATGACCCAGGAATTTCCACATAACCTTTACTCCCTCACATCAGCAGTAGTCATATATACAGGTAAAAGCTTGGGTGCCCCTGTTGCAGACCATTCTGTGCTTTTTGGATACTTCCTAAGACAGTATTGTGGCAATAGTAGGATCTGAGCATCTGAGACACCAGACACTTTCTGAGATCTTGGTCTGTTCTCTGCGTGACAGCAGAAGTAAGGTTTGAGTTCAGTGTAGGACAGCTCAGCTTGGCACAAGTAGTGTCAAGGTGAGATTTACATTAAGAGAGATGACAGTATATAGCATGAAAGATGACAGTATATAATATGCTGTTAAAACACATGAAAAGTAAATGGGAAGATGTATTCATTCACTGAAAAAAGGATTCAAACATAGTTTGCTTGGAATGTGGACATCTGTTCTCACCTTCTTTGCTTAAGGAATGTACGTCAGATCAACTGTATTTTAACAAATATAAAATAGTATCCAGTATATGGTTTAAAGGATCTTCTTGCATAGGACAGAATACCTTAGACTAAATTCCTCCGTTAAGAGCATAATGACCTGAGCAGCAGGTGATTAAATTTACGAAGCTTTCTGAAAGTCTTCAGTGGTGCTCAGCAGATCCCCATTGGTAGAGTAGGAACTTCATAGATGTATTTAGAAATAACTCAATTATTTCAATGTCTTGAGTTGAGCAAGTGAGATTCCACACCATTGTGACAGACTTATAGAAGACTATTCCAGAGCTTCGTTAGAGAACTAGGAAAAAATTGCTGGAGTCCTTGGTACCATACTCTCCTTTCCCCCCCTGTATTAAACGTCTATAATCTTTCTCTACTAAACAAAAAATATAACCTGGGGTGAGATCCATCTGTCCTAACCTTGAAGGCCAAAAGACAGACATCTATGTCTCAACTAGTCATGCTAGAGTCCCTTTATGGTCAGTGGAAAGAAATAGTCCTCTCCTGGGAATGATTCATCACATCCTGAGACACACATCTCAGATAATTCAACTGCATGTTTCCAGGGCTTACTTGTTTCTTTCCAGTGACTACAAATAAAAGGTCCTGACTGTCCAACATCAGATGTGATATTCTCATTTTCTTGCACCTACCTGAGAACTCCCAAAACTTGCCCTCTTCAGATACTATGTTTCTACAGTCATCTTAGTCTTCTCCACCAACCACCCATCCTAGATTTATGCTTGGGAAAAGCATTTGTTGATGACAGGCTGGCTTATGAGCCAGCAGTGTGCCCTGGTGGCTAAGAGGGCCAATGGGATCCTGGGATGCATCAGGAAGAGTGTGGCCAGCAGGTCAAAGGAGGTGATCCTCCCCCTCTACTCTGCCCTGGTCAGGCCCCACCTGGAGTATTGTGTCCAGTTCTGGGCTCCCTGGTATGAAAAAGACAGGGATCCCCTTGAGAGAGTCCAAAGAAGGGCTACGAAGATGATTAAGGGCCTGGAACATCTCCCATATGAGGAAAGGCTGAGTGAGCTGGGGCTGTTCAGTCTGGAGAAAAGAAGACTGAGGGGGGACCTAATTAATGTTTATAAATATCTTAAGTATGGGATGCAGGGGGAATTGGCCAGCCCCTTTTCAGTCATCTGTGGAGCTAGGACAAGGGGCAATGGCTGTAAACTGGAGCACAGGAAGTTCCACACCAACTTTTACACAGTGAGGGTGACAGAGCCCTGGGACAGGCTGCCCAGGGAAGTGGTGGAGTCTCCTTCTCTGGAGATATTCAAGACTCGTCTGGACGCCTGTCTGTGCAATATGAGCTAGGGAGCTGCTTTGGCAGGGGGGTTGGACCTGATGATCTCTTGAGGTCCCTTCCAACCCCTACGATTCTGTGATTCTGTGATTCTGTGATTTGAGTGACTTAACCTATATATAAGCTGAATCTTATTTAAAAAGTGTCTCACCCACCAACACAGATCTTCTAAGGAGTCTGAGCAGCAGATGTCCTTAGATAGAAGTTCACACTGGACGTTTAGGCTAAGACAATTTGAATTTTTCTCTGTGTGTGTGTGTGAGCACATGTGACAGCACATATGACACTGTAGTGTGTATGGGAAGAATAGGTGAACTTTACCATTTCATCCAAGCATTGTATGCTACAGTAAATATCAGAGATAATGATATTGACTTTAAGGTATTGCAGCTTCAAATGTCAGTTCTATTCTATCTAACACTCCGTTGGATTTGATTTACATCTCTTCCTCCCACTTCAAAAGCTGCAGAAGGAGGATGTTGGCAAGAGGGACTTGACATAGACACACTTTGTCTCTGTTTTCCTCCTGTTTTGATATTTTTTGTCTTGCATATTTTTGACCAGGACTGTTCAGCCCTTGTCCAGTGCTTTAATTCTGATTGTAAATAAGTGTCCTCCATACTCAGAGACAGATCAAGTGGATGAAATATCAGAAGCCTCGACAGGGAGTTCTGTTGCCAAAGGTGCTGCAGCTGAATCAAAAGGTCAAGGAAGTATTAGTGTCAGTTTCAACAGAAATGAAACCAGCTCCAAAAACCAAAGAGCTCGTAAGCATAACATTTAAACAGCATTTCCTAGCCCTTTACAGACATTAGCTAAGTAATCTTCATCATACCCTGGTGATATAAGAAGTATGGTGGTGGTATTGATACTGAGGTCTAGCACTAACATGCACTTTGCAAACAAATCTGCTGTAATTCAGTTGAAATCCTGTATTTCAGAGCCATAGGAATTGCAAAATATAGACTTAAAACACAAAGTGTGCAGGAAACATATTTTTCATCCAGCAAGAACTTCACTGCTTTCTGTGTCTATATAAGAGCTGTTTGTGAACTGTTAATTTGCAGGAGGGGTAAAGGGAGGCAGGCAGCACAGAAAAACCCAAACTACTTGATTCAGTCCAGGTATTTTGCTTTGATAGTCTTAAAATGCTGCATTTTCTTTTCAGGTCTTTGGTTTCTTTTTATCTTTTAGAGGAGTGTTATGGTATATCATTCATCATGCAGGATAAAGTAAAGGTTACTAAGGAGGCCAATTCAATATGGGCCACTTTTCCTAAGATGCCACAAAGAAACTGTACCAGAGATCTCCCTTAGTTACGGTTTTAAGATTGCTAGATGGATTTGGTCACTTTAGTGTAAATCGTTTTCTTTCAGATTTTCCTTCTAACACACTTGCCCTTCCACTATATGGTAAAGCTTATCCATTATGTCTTAGCTATTCTTCGTGTTTACAGGCAGAGGAAACTAACTAGATTATCTCTGTGATTTTCAGAACAGGAAGAATGACCTTACTGGTAGAGGTAGAGATGCCTCCTCTATATCTCAAGGATGAAGGTGCTGAAAAATGGTGGTTTTCTTAAAAGATGATTAACAGGACAAGAAATAAATACACAAACTTGAAGAGGAAATATGTCAATGATGGAAAGAATTATTTAAGACAGTCCATAGGGATATAACTAAGAGTAATGGGATATAATTATTTTTTTGGGATATAAGTATTTCTTTGCTTAATTAAGCAAAGAAAAACTCACTATAAATACCGCAAATAAAACACTTACTGGCGGTGAGGTATATCAAGCTATGGTCTCCCAAAGCAAAGGGTGGAAAATCCATTGCTGGGGAGACTTACAGGCACATTGGGCAAAACAGAGGAACATATGCAGGAAGGAATATTCAGACACTGGCAAGGGAAATGGCTGGATGACCTACAAAAATCAGGTCTTTTTCTGTTTCTTGCTTCTGGTCCTGGCAATTACCACCCTATAAATCTAACCTCTCTCCCCATTAAAATAATGGAATGTAAAGACAGAGAAAATATCATGAAACTTCTAGAGGACAATAGGATCGTGAGCCGCGAGCAAGATGGGGTTGAGAATTATTAACATCAGCATGTAAAGGGAAAGCAGAGGGAAGGTTGTGTGATAAGATTTTAATAATAAGTTTGATACAGTGCATCTGAAAATCTTGAACCCAAAAGGTCATTTAGATGCCTAAGATACTGCCCCTTCCTTGTTAGAAAAGTCTGTGAAGGAAGATGATGAAAAATAGCAGGGTTTCTAATGATGAAGACTGGTCTGAAGGTATTTTGCAGTGCCTTTTCCCTTGTGGTGTCTTCATTCCTGATGCAGAAAAGATCCAGCTTGATAATGATGTTTCCGACTAACAGGAAGTTAATCTTAGTCCTAAACACCTGTCATGGCAGAGAAATTCTTCCAAGGGATGTACCCAGATTTGCAGTACCATTTGCTTGAAGGGATGTTATTTCAAGATTTCAGGCTTCTCACACTCTCAATTATTCTAGACAGTGCTCATCATAGCTGGTGGTAATACACTATTGTAATTTAGAGGGACACAGTTTTCCATATTCTTGTTACATTGTCTTCTTTCTTTTTCTTAGAAAAAAATTTAATCACAAAGAGGTCATTTCACTTGAATGTACTGAGGTCGATAAGGCTGGGAACAGACAGTTTAACTTTCAGGGCCCTAAAGGACCTTCAAGATCCCCTTAAATCACTGCAATGGTGCTCACTGGTCAGTGTGTAAATGAAGAAGTTGGGATGGGATTTCTCTAACGGATCTTTAAAAATCAAAATGATTGAAACCTCTACCCAGTCCACGATGGTCAGATATGTGGAACTTGCAGTTTCTCTCCTTTGACTATAAAGTACACCTTGAAGACTAGTTCAAGTGTAGATATAAATGAATGAAGATAGGTGAGTTAACTCTCAGTCTTGCAAGAAAGTCTTGTAGTTCTTCCAGAATGGTATCTGCAACCTCCAAATTATGTCTTTAGATTCCCAGTATTGCCA
The DNA here is from genome assembly GCA_020800305.1 of Porphyrio hochstetteri. Lineage (NCBI taxonomy): Eukaryota > Metazoa > Chordata > Aves > Gruiformes > Rallidae > Porphyrio > Porphyrio hochstetteri. The sequence continues at coordinate 83,523,591 of CM036938.1, read as the reverse complement.
TATAATCTTTTCAAAGCAGCTGTATTTCCAAACATATCCCTTATGGCACGATATCATTATATTTTCCCACAGCTCCCTACAAGCAGAAGTCTGGCTTTTTAGGTGAAGTTCTGTGGATTACAGGAGGTTTCTACAGTTAATTCTTAGATTCTTAATCTGGCCACTCTCTATCTCCTCCCACCTTAGTGACACAGAGTTATTATGGTGATAGATGACTTTAACAGCCCAGGTCAGCAACAACATATTAACCTTGTGAGGGCTCTATTGCAAAGATCCTTCATCCGTCCAAAACGGTTGCTCAGATCAGGAGCTCTTAAGAGAAAGACCTGGTCTTCCTACATAGTGTTTTGCCCATTGGATTCTCATATTGGCTTGGACCTGGAGGTATCTTGTGCCCAAGGAGTAGCTGAAGCATCACTGAGGAGTAAAGCTGCCTTCCTACTCTTTTGCCATGACTCGTGCTCCTGATTCAACTCAGACCATGCAGTGCAATGCAAGTTCTGCTGGCCCAAGTGGAGGAGGAAGCTGGGAGTGTGTTTTAATCTGAGTAGATATGCCTTGCTTTATTGTGCCACACTCCAATACTAGCCATTTCCCGGCCTTGGTGGTCTGTGCTGGATTCAATCTGAAAGGTCAGCTGGAGAGGGGAGGCCAGGCGGCCGCAGAGACCTGGCGTGTCGGAACACTATGTTTAATTACATACAAATTTACTGCAGCATGTCAGGAGGGAGGCAGGGAGCTTGTCCCATGGAAAGGTCATGCATTGTGTGGTGGCTTTACCTAAATTACACTAGGAGGAATGGAAGTAAGACCCTGACCTTGTATAATGAATATACAGCCAGACCCCAGCAGGCACAGTACATTCATGTGTTCGGTTCATCTTAACTTTAACTCCTTCTCTTGCTTTTCTAGACAAAGCAAAAGTAATTTTATTTTTTTTCCCCACACTTACTGTAATGCCCTAGGTTTTAGGTATGTGGGTGGGTTTTTTCCCTGTTATGACAAGAAGTAATAATATTTGACACTACAAAACACTACATAGATTAGGACACTTAAAAATAATCATCTGGAAAGTCAGGAAACTAAGTTCAGAGAAGAACATAAACAGTCAGGATGCAGAATTTCTTCTTCTAGGGTAATTTGATGGGTTTTGTCTCTCCCATAACTAATTTTCTTGACACTTTTCTTGCTATAATAGTCTGAACAAGGAATTAATTTTCTTCTTTTTTTTTTCCCCTTCTTTAATTTATGCATTTATTTACCCTGTTTTGTTTTAGGGTGGTTTTTGTTTGTTCATTTGTTTGCTACCTATGATAGGGAAGGTAGAAGGAGGATAGTTGCTTTAACTGTTGCAATCATTCAGTAGCAACAAGTAGTCACCACCAAGATCATGATCCCACTGTACCAAGTGCTGTCCATGCCCTCATTCACATACTGTCCCCAGTGCAAAGCCTGTCCAGTTGCAAATAAAGCTAAACAGGAGTATGACAGGTAATAACAGGAGAAGTTGGGAGAATTATTTTTTTGTCCCCGAGATTATAACTGATTACTGACAAACTGGATGGAAACTTAGTTCTCCTCATTTCCAGCCTAGTTCTGAGTCCACTTTTAGCCTTGACAAAGACTTGTTCAAAGACATGATAAAGATGTGAACACTTGTCGGGGGAAGGTGTGATTGGAAATTTTTGTAGGTAACTCACAGTGGTTAGGATGCAGATTACATTAATATGTTGACATGATTTAACTGCTACTTGTAACTAACGAAATCTGATGGAACCTATAGGTTTCCTTTTCCTTGCAATGGAAAATTATAGATTGATGTCATTTTATTCAAAACAGTTGTTCTACTACTGCCTTAAACAATGAGTTTCATTTTATTATTTGGCAGTTTGTGTTCCTGGGGTGTTATGGTTGTTTCCTTAAATGAGTAACAAAACAACAAACAAACAAAAAAGCGCTGGTGACACTACTAGTGTTGTATTTCTGTATCCTACCATCATACTGGTATTTATTTTGCAGAAAAAGTGAGTGTCCTGTCACTTCTAAATGAAAGTATTCAGGACCAGCAAGGGATTTTTTTCTGTGTTTGAACTTATTTATTTCATGAAAAAATGTAAAGATAACTCATTTCATCAATCTTTTTAACCTGATTAAATATAAGAATTTAGGTAACTCCATAAAGACAAGCGATGGCATAAGTAGGAAAAATTACACAAGGAGTTCAGAATTGATTACACAGTAAGGAAAAATTAAAAAATGGTAATGAGTAAATAGATAGATAGATAGGTAGATAAATTCCAATAATCGGGCCATATATACCCATAGAAACCACCATCACATAGGTCAGAAACCATCCAAGCTGAGACTCAACGCTTTATGGTTGCTTTGTAATAATACCAAATTAAGCAGTATATTTTTGGTTAAGAGTACTCCATTAGGTGAAGTTTGGACTATGTGACTGCAAAAGGTGGATCTGTTTCTTGTCCTTGAGATTACTTCTGACTCAATTTTGTTTAGTGTTATGGAGTTTTAACATTCCACTGCCCTGCAGATTTTAAGAGGCCTGGGAGATTGTCAGCAACTCAGTTCAATGCAATTGCACGTTAATTCAGTAGGAGAAAGTACATTTTCCAATGTAATCACAAAAAGGGCATATGCCTATGGTGATGGCATATGAATGAGCCACCATGTGTGTTACAGGGTTGTGAAATGGACACTACTGTTATCGAAACATGCAGGGGTCAAGATGACAGTTCAGAGGCCTCTTTGTTGAGGACTATATATGTATAAAATGGACAAATAATTCCAGAGCTATAACATTTTTTAATGTCCAGATTCATTGCACCGTTAACTGAGGAGTCTTGACACTCTTGAAGGCTGATTCAGATGCTGGACTGAATAGCTCCTTGAAGAGTCCTAACACTCACCCTTTTCTCTCCGTTTTCTGTGAAGTGAAATGGTGGAGACTTGTCCTTTTTAATTAGGTGAAGCAAAATGAGTCAAAACCCTTCACTCTGCAAATACTATCTAAAACAATTGTGTTGTCAATTAATCTGAGGATCTCGCCATCACTAAAATGTTCTGGTGAGTCATGGAAATGCTATTCATCCATTTTATAAACGTGTGTGGTACAAATGTAATAGAGACTGAATGAAAAAGGCTCAGACAGTGCTAGGTGTCCAGATCCATAAGGTCTGTATATACACCACCATACACAACAACATATGTTCCAGCAGAGCAGATGTGATGTTCTAGTCTAAGCACAGGAAATGGTAGAAGTTAACTTCATTGATCCAAGAAGAGATCAAAGTAAACTCCTTCCCGCTGTTCCTATCAATAGTCAGTGTGTAGTTCACTTCAGCTGACTTAGCAATCTATGCGTCTGACAGTTATATGGAAGACTCTGTCAACAGAGTGAAATAAATAATTTTGACTCTTTCATTTATGAGATCCATGTGTCCTCCTTCATCTACTACTGCAGGCACTGTACCACCGAAACATTTCTTCTCTCCTGAATACAGAGTGTAACTTCACCCACTTTTACAGGGCATCCACAAAACTTTTGGTATCTCAGTGATTGCCCTGATCACTCACAGCCCTTCTCAATCTCCTCCAATTTCACTTCTCTCAGCAAGAAAATCAGGAGAAGTAATCCTTGTATCTAGCTCAGGTCACAAGTTTGAGGTAGTGGCAATATGAATCTATTGTCTCCTGCAAGGCTGCCTGGGAAATATGACAGTCTGTCATGTACCTGTGCATTGATGGTGAGAACTTCTTGAAAGGGATGTGAGCCCTAGCTGCAGCTTGCTAGAACCAGGGGTAAAAACAGCAAAGCCCTCTGGCTTTTTCTGGAGGCTGATACATTTAGAAAGAAAAGACAGGAAGAGATCATAGGTTCCTTATACAATTTAGAAGTTATACTCCGTAGATTAAAACAAACAAATAAAAAAAACCCAAACAAACAAAACAAAACACCTAAACCTATCAAAGAATGTAAAGCACAGAAGCAACAAAACCAACAAAACCAATCGTGTGCACAGACATGCACACAAAATGTTCCTCCAGCACAGAGAGTCAAAGCTGAATTTAATATTGAGAACATTTTTTTATTTTCTTTTAAACTGAAACCTCCAATAATTGCCTAGTGTTCGTAGGAATGTAAATTACTCTTTTTGGTCTCTATGTGGGGAGCAAAGAGATGAATGGGAGTCTAAATTGGTTTTGCTTCCTGTTCCCTGTAGTGGATGCAGGATTAGTCCACTGTGCCTCTTTGCCCTTCCATTTCCTTGAAGACATGCGGAAACCTTCATTTTGCCAGGAGTTACTTACTCATTAAAATGAATCAAACAAGCCAGATTGTAGCAGGCATTTGAAAACCTGCTATCTGTCAAGAATTTTAAATTTAAAATTAACATTGAGTCCTCCTTTAAGACAAAAACCTTGACCTTAAGTTGCGTAGTGATTGGCAAGCACTCCCCATCCCCTGACTCGATTAACATTTAAATGCCATTTTGTGTGAATATGAGTGGCGCCTTTGGAACAAACAAATTACTAATGTCTTCCTGCAGGAATGGAGCATCAGAAGTGCCTTATTAATTTGATGTCTAATTGAAAATACCTTCCTTATTCAGGAGAGGTCTAGGGGCCTAGGGAAAGTAGCCAAGAGTACCTCTTGGCCACTATAGGTGAATACCTGTTAACCTACACTTCCTTTGTTCATGTTGCTGGGCATAGCATACTGTGGAAGAAAGAGGAACACAGGGGAGAACTTGGTTTAGACGAGGAAACATACATGGTTTATATTTGATTCTTCTGGGAATGGGCGATAAAGAACAACCTATGACCATTAAGTTACAAGTTAAACATGAGACAGCAGTATGCCCAGGCAGCTAGGAGGGCCAACCCAATCCTGGAGTACACCAAGCATGGCATGGCCAGCCGGGCCAGGGAAGGGATTGTCCTGCTCTACACTAAGCTGGTGCAGGCTCACCTCAAGTGCTGTGTGTGCAGTTTTGGGTGCCACAGTACCTGAGAGACACAAAACTATTGGAGAGTGTCCAGAGAAGGGCAACGAGGATGGTGAAGGGTCTGGAGGGGAAGCCTGGAGAAGAGGAGGCTGAGGGGATACCTCCTTGTGGTTGATGGCTTCCTGATGAGGGGAAGTGAAGGGGCAGGTGTCAATCTTCTCTCTTTTGTGATCAGTGATAGAACCCGAGGGAACCACATGAAGCTGCGATAGGGACGGTTTACGTTTGATATTAGGAGGAAGTTCTCTACTGAGTGGGGTGTCAGGCACTGGAACAAGCTCCCCAGGGAAGTGGTCACAGCATCAAGCTTGGCTGAGTTCAAAAGGATTCTAGATGATGCGTTCAGTCCAATGCTCTGACCTGACTGGTCCTGTGTGGAGCCAGGAGTTGGAATTGACAATCCTTATGGGTCCCTTCCAACTCAGAATATTCTGTGATTATTTGATCCCATGATTAAGTTTTACAGCTTGTACTACAGTACATGACTACTGTACCAATGAATAAAAAGAGTTATTGAGAAATTCAGATCTTTCATGCAAATTAACAGGACAGGTCAAAGCTGGAAGCAGACTCAGAAGTTCTGACTGAGCAGTTGGAGTATTGATGTTTTAGGAAATAAACACTTCACAGCCCTAACCACAATCCATATGACATATTCAGCTCATCTTAAATAGTATTTTCTGGACTTCACACAACCCTTTGTCGCTCATGCAGGTTATAACCTATATGTCCACTCTACTGATGAGCACACATTAGAGGTCCTCCCCACTCCACATAACCCACAGAGAATAGTTTCACACTGGATTACGATCCAAAGCTTGCAGGTTAGCCTATGAGTGCTTTGCGTTTCAACAAGATATCTGAGGGCCTGTGCACTTGGCAGGGGAGAGGATAGAAGGGAATGCTTCATCAGCCAGCACATTTATCTGCCAGCACTAATTGTGCAAATGGGGAGAAATTTGTAAGATGCAAAGGTGCCGCTCAGAGAACAGCAGAATTTGCTGCTATATGGAATAAATAAATATGCATATGCAAATTACAAATGGGCTGCTTTTCCTTTTTTTTTTTTGCTAGGATAATGCCCGCCATCTCCTTCAAATTATGTCAATTTGACATTGTAAATTTGCAAGGTACACACAGGAATCCTGATACACCAAACCTGGTGCTCGTTCTGTTTGGAGTGTTTTTCCCCCTATCTCATTAACTCTGTCAGTTAATTGTTGTTCAGCCACTTTACCATATTCTATATTTAAATTTTCAATAAGAAAAGATGAGATTTTATTTAATTACTCCCTTGTCCTACCTCTTCTTGCTAGAATTCCCATTACAGTCTGTCTATACAGACATGTTATGCATCGTCTATAGCTGCAGAGATTTTTAGATATATACATTTGATCTAATCAGCATGGGCTTCTGTTATGGTCAGTAGAGAGAATTGTGCTTTTTTGTGATGTGATTCCTCTCATCCTAATGTTGAAACCTAAAATCAGTCAAACGAGTTGTGTCCCAAAAGCACCCATTTCTCTTTGCTGATTATAGAGAAAATCAAAAGTGACGAGCTTAGATGGAGTCATCCGTGTTCAGTGACCACATCTGGCTGGATAAACTTAAACTCACCCTAGTGAAGGAGAAATGTCCTAGAGGCACCAAATCCAAACTAGTATCTGTGAATCTTCAGCAGGACTCTTCAGTTCATTGCAGCACCGTGATGTATACATGGTGTTGGAGGTTCCTATGTGCTCAGAGATTAGTGAGGGTGCGCTTGCACCTGCACATGAAAAATCATGTAATGTTGTCCTAAGTACTTCTCTGGCTTCACGTTTACCAAAAGGGGTTGGAGATGTTTTGTTCAACTTTGCCCTCCTCTTGGAAAGATATAAATGAGACCGGATGTTGACAGTGTGATCTTCACTTTAGTATTCAAGCCCCCCTTTTCACTGCCATATCAAGAATGCTTGCTCCAAAGAATATTTAATCTCCAACTTCTTCATACCTTTAAGAAGCAATGTGATGAAAAACTCTTCCTGACCTGAGGGTTATGCAAAAGACTTAGGGGAAATATGTTTACAATATCTTTAGTTTGGTCAGACCAAAACATATATTGCTGTAAAAAGTAAGCGTCCCAACTTTACAGGTGTTCAGTGTTTCAAACTGTCTCACATTTTTACACACGTGTAGTGTGTCCATCTGTGTCCAACCTGACCATGTGATACGAAAGTGCAATAAGACTTCATCTGCCTGACTTCAGTGTATGACTTATTTGCAAGTGCTGAAGAAAATACTAGTATCTGAGCACCTTGGGGGCTGACCTGTCAGCAGTTCTACTATGTTCTTGAAATCCTGGGTTTGGTTTTCTCACACAGAGGTGATAAATCAATGTACAGAGTGCAGGTGACCTGGTCAAAGGTGTGTTGTTAATACAGTTAATCACCTGTTCTGCTCTTCATCATGTGGTTGTGTAATTTATAAGATCACTGCTGTAAATCTATTGATAAACATGTATGCCATTGGTGCTAAAGACCCACTAAGTGCGGGTAACAGAAACTTTAAAAAGATACTCCTATAAAGGCTTTAAATAAGGTGGACATACATTATATAGCTTATCATTCTAAGAGATGTTAATTTCACCTTTTAAGTAAAACAGAAACATAGAGGGATTCCTTTGTCTCTAAGCAAGATAATCCAGAACGAAGGAGGACTTGTGTAGAGAGGCTCACCAAGAGTAAATATCCAATAACATGGCTGTGGACAGCCACATTCCAGAGATATCAGCAATCTCAACATTCCAGAAAAAAAGAACTAGGAGGACAGATCAGATGATGTAGGATGAGACTTTGCCAATTGTTTTCTCTTATGTATTTCCTCTTGATCTGTCTGATTGATTATTCAAGATCCCAAATAAAAGGGCTTTCTTTTTTTTCCCACGTTGGTTACAACCTAATATACTTTTCATTTTAGAAAATTCTCCTTAGTATTCATCTATGCCTTTCATTTTTCTTTCTATGTTTTTGTGTAACTCTATCAACAGATGTTCTGTTCAAAAGTGATGGCATTTTGGAACCTGGGGCGGCATTTTCCTGCTGCAGCGCTGTCAGCCAGTAGTAAAAAGCTCTTGAACAGATCACTGGCTTCCTTTAAGATTTTATCTTTCATCAGTTTCCAAAGGAAAGTGAGAGTGGGCCAGAAGTCTGAATGGGAAGCATCTTTATGGACTTGGATGCTGTGACTTAATCTGTCTGTAGAATAGCCCAATTTGAAGGATTGCCAGTATATGGGGAACAGCTCAGGAAAATACAAAGTAAATCAGAAAACAGCACATACTGTTCTTTCATTCTCTTTTCAAGAAAAATATATTTTTCCTATACAAAAAAGTCAATAATAATACTAAAAATTCCTCTTTACAAAAGAAGGGAGAAAGAATGATCTAATATTATCTTATTAAAATTGAAAAGTTTTTTAAAAAATTAAGTTATAAATAATTTTATTTTTTACAAAACTTCTTGCACAAAGAGAAAAAAATCCTACACTTTTAGAAAAATAAGGAAGCTCCTCTATTTCTGTAGGTTTACTTCAAAATAAACTTACTGCAGTTTCTATTACACCTATTAGCATTCTAGTGTTCGTTGTTCTTAGCAACTGTGCAAACTGTTAAGGTTTTCATTGAAGATGAGAATAAAAGAAAGTAGTGGTGTGCGCTACGAAATAGGGGGCAGAAGTCTGGGTGTGCGTGCATCTGCAGTGGGAAAAGGCAGAAAGATCAGGGAGGGGTTTTGAAATGAGTTTGCTTTTATTCAATCACTTGCCCAGCATCTTTCTTAGTGCTTCAGAAAGCTTTCAATAAAAAACAAATAAAATGCATAATAAAATATGGACTCACAACAAAAATTCAAATGACCATCCCAGTACAAGCCCATAAATAAAAGATTCAGATAGTGAGACACCCACAAAATACATTTTCAAAAGGCTTTTAAACTGATTAAGGAAGTTGACTTCATATATATTGATAGTGGAGAGTACATTTTCCTACAAAGAGCAGGCAGGCAAGAAACTGTATACCAAGAGTAACCCAGACTGCAGTTTTGTGAGGCTATAAAACCAGCCCTCCTAACAGGTTGTTCTTAGAAGTAGACTGTCATTAAATCTTAAAGAAAGATTTAGGTATGTGTTCTTTTTCTTCCTTCCTCCTCTATCTATTTTAATTCCAAAAAGTTTTACAATCCTCAATGTAATAGCTCATCTATCTGCAAAATAGAATAGAATTTATTTTGTAAGCCACGCACGTGTGAACCTGGAATTCCTCTGACTTTGTGTCTGATGATTAGATTTTCAGGTGTCTAAAAAGGTGCATGCAGTGGCTGAATCTTTGCTCGTGGCCAAGATGTTCATGATAGACTCTTGCTATTGTGAATTCTCTGGTGTCTAATAAGAGTGACCCACTAACATAATCCTTACCCTTGTGTTTTGATGTTTGAGGCTTTTATTTTTTCCCTATCCTGATGTACATACAGCTGAACCATGCAATCATGTAATCAGGAAAGATCGTACACTAACACAACCACAACTTGATCACATCAGCTTCATTTCTTCAGAAAACCAAACTCTGCTTACTGAAAAAGGACAACTCTAATAGTCATTTCAAACTACAGCTGTGTCCAAGAATCAAAGATTTTATTCTTTCTTGGCTTTAAATCTGTCTCATATTTAGGGAAGATTGATTAGACATTTTAAAAACCTTTAAAATGAAAATGTTGCATTTTTAATGAAGAATAAGAATAGCATTAGTGTATTTCTTGATACTCAAGAAGTGTCACCAGACCACTAAACATAATATATTCATACCACCGATATAGAAGTATTGCTTGTATACAGAGATGGGGAGGGATTGGGTGAATTGCTCATCTCTGACTTTATCCCCCTTGATAATGTCTTGCTCCAATCCTGTCAGATGTTACTGTGTCAACAAATGCAGGATCCATACTTCTAAAAACTGTATTTTTGGAAAATTCATGGCTATAGCATGAGGTGGGGTTGGCTCTCTTTCCTTGTTTTTCATGAGTCCAGCATGAAGGTTGGCTATAGGAATGCAGTGAAGGTTGCTGACTGCAGACACTACATCTCAGGAGTCTCCTGAACTGAAAATGACTGGAGTTAGGGAGAATACTCAGAGTGAATTCAGTCTTTGTTACCTGCATTTGCCTTAAGCATCAACTGTTTTGGAGGTGGCCAATGAGAGGAACTTTAGCTGCATAGACCTATTCACTGATCAAATTCAGCTGCTCTGATCTTGTTCAACTGCTCTTATGTCTTAAAAATATGTACTAACATTTAGTATCATGAGTCTCCTGTAATGAGAGTGGCATCCATCACCACAGGAAATAAGCTGATGTCAGGATGCTTCATGCCAAACACATACGTGCCATAGATTTTCTTGCAGGATTGTTGAATGACCAAAATAAATGGCCCATATCTTCTAATCCAATGTGTCTACAATAATGTGGTCGAAACAGACATATGCTGGAGATGTGATAGCCCCTGAAAAACCCTTATCTACATCCTCATTTACTTACTGGCTTTTGCTTATGCAATTGAAGAGCATTTATGCTTTGTGATGTAGCAAAGTCCAGCTCTTATCCAATTTTACTACTGCACACAACACAGTTGAACCCCAAATTATTCATAATATGAAATTAGACAGGCACAGAGTGGAGAATTTAAGCACAGGAAGATTAAGTGACTTGCCCACAAGTATCCCAGGAGTCTGTAGCAGAGCCATGGACTAACCCCAGCTTTCTAGCCCTACGTCTTGCTTCAGTCCATCACTTGCTTTGTTTTCATGTTTTTATCTGGCCCTTCTTTCCCTGAGGGCAGAGAAATTTCCCAAGTCACTGGATCATTTTGTCAAGGGAGATAGATAACTTTCCAGTTCCTCCTTCTCCCCACCCTCTTCCCCCCATTAGCCAATCCAATTATAGAAAATCAAATATCTTGCTAGAGCCGGCCAAATTCAATTACACAGGTACTTCTGGGTACACTTTGGCAGTGAATAGTTTGTTGGCTTTACCCAGACTTTTCTCTTTAATAAAATGCTCCCAGTTAGTCAATACATCTTGTTATAAAATATAACAAAAACCCCACATATACATGCAAGCATAGATAAGCAGAGACATATTCTTCAGACACTTTCTGGGTATAGATTTTTCAGCTGTCTCCTAGGACCTCTATATCACTTTGGATTTGGACAGTTAAGTCTTGTCCACCTCCTGATGACTGGATGACGTGATGGGATATCCTGCCTTTCAAAGTTGGGACTCAGTGAGAAAATAATAAAAGTGCATCTGCTCAAAACATGTTCCCCTTTCAGCAGGAAAAATATAGCATTTCATGTGAAAGTACATTTTTAAAATAAGATATTTCATCTGAAATTTGCATTTTTATTAAAGAATGTCGAAGGAACACCTGGTGGGAGTTGGAATGACTCATACTCTCAGTTACCTCTGTAGGCTCAAGTCTGTCTTCAGGTTGGATCTCTTGTCTCCTCTGCTTTAAAAGGCATTCAGCATCAGACATGAAGTCTGTCTCAAGAGTACTACCCTCAGAGGAGAATGGAGACCTCTGACAATTGCCCATTAGCTCTTGGGGTCACATGGGAACAGATATTTTTTGCAATATTTGGGCTGTTCTGTAAAACTCTGAGGTGCAAAACCAAAATAATATTTTCTTTAAGAGGTGAATTTTTTTTTATAAGATTTTATAAATGGCCAAATTAATGGCTGGACAAGTCAAAGGACATACTACGATAATAGCATGAACCAACCAAAAATGTAGTAGCTCATATGATTGCTTTAGAGCTCCCTGCAACAGTAATCAAAACTCCATAAACATTTCACAGATTTTGGGAAATGGAAACAGTCAACGTTGGCCAAACTAACAAAGCCTCCGCTATCTGGCAATTATAAGATATTGCCAAAAAGATGTTTTGTAGTGCCTTTTTAAAGCTTCATGCAGAAAAATACTACGAGCATGCTCTCTCCCTGAGCCCTGTGGTTGTATTCTCGACCTTACACAACTCATTCAGTAAAATGAGACACTGGGCTGGCATTTGAAGTGAGGCAGATTTGATATCTTTCCCTATTCTCTCGGACAATACTTCTTCCTCTCCATCCCAGTAAAATCTTGTATTATTCAAATAGGGTGTAAAGGCAGTGGCCCAGCCAAGAAACATGCACTTAAGATGTCTAAAATACAGGATGCTAACCATGTCCCCTGGATCCTTTCCAAGCTGGTTTAGTTCCTAGACTTGTTTCATAAAGGAAATAGGTGCTAAATGTGAAAAGTGAAAATACATGGAAGGGCATTTTTCAAGCTGCTTTAACAATTACAGCCAGATAACACAAAATCAGTCATCTCTGATTTCAGTGACTGAAGTCATTCTTCTCCCTTGTTTCTTCGAGGCTGGGCAGAGCTGCTGTGAGCCATTGCATAGGTTTCTCAGTCCTGCCCAAGCAAAAGCTTCAATTCAGTTTTGGGGTTTTTGTTTGGTTTTTTTTTAAAGTGTTGTTCCTCCTTTGTGTAACCAAAATTTTGACAGTTTAGAGGAGGTAGGGAAAGGGTGAGAATGGGATTAGACTTCTATTAGGTGTCAAGAATATCCAGATTTACAACTGTGAGGATTAAAAAAAAATATATCCCAGAGCTTCAGAGTGGATAAAAGCTTTCTTGCTTCAGTGCCTAAACCAACTTCTAATTAATGGGGTTTAGGAAGACATTGTCCTTATGAGTATGTTATCCCCACAGCTGCCCACTGAAGGGTGCCCTGCCTGTTGCAGAGGAGCAGATGGTATTGACTACTGTCTGAGACAGGCTATTGAACTAAGACTGACTGTTGATCTGGTCCACTATGTCTGTGCTTCATTAATCTAATCTCATCTCATCTAGTCCTAATGCATTTTCTTGTGTGTCTCAAAGACTCCCAGGTATATGCATTTATTTATTTTTTTTAATAAACTCCTCAGTCATGTTTGAAAGTGGCCTTCTGGTTTGAGACATTCTCCCACCTTACCAACCCAGTTATGAAATCTTCACCCCAGTGGCGATGTCATCCATTATAGGCATCACATTCCCATTGAGAAACGTTGACTGTCCAATATAGGGATCAATTAAAACCATTTCAATTTAGGAGGAAATCCTTTGATGGGCTGAGTGCTAAAAGGTGGTGGTTTGCCCAGGAAAGGTGCAGCATGACACACAAGAATGTTTAAACATTATAGAGCCAAGATGAGCCATCTGTGACGAGCTGTTTGAGGACACTGCAGACTGAAGACAAGTGATCATTCCTTGGACACAAGATATAGAGGAGAGTCTGTGACTCGTACAGCCGGGTATAAATCATGCCATGTTTTTTTTTTTCTTTTTCCCACCAGTCAAACAGTCAGTGTTTTAAAGAAGACTTTGTCATATTTAATAGTGCTGTCAACCTTGCAGTTTTGCTGGCCTGTTAATAAGAAATTCAAAAATGACACTATTAACCACTCTTCTCCCAGAGCTCAGCAAAGCCAGGCAGTACAGAGCCTGACCTGAGCTGGGATGAAAACCTTCCTGGTGCAAAAGTGATGAGATGAAGTTACCCTCCAGGGTAACTGCAAGAGAATTAGGATGCCACTCCACCACCTATCTTGACAGCAGTACTTACAGAGGGAGTGAATTTTAACCCTTGTGAGATGATAGGGATGTTGAGGCAAATACAGGTTGAAGTCCTTCTCAAAGTAAATAATTTATATTCTATATATTGCTGGTTTGTTTTTTTTTCCTCTGGGTGCCATCACTGAGTGAAGAAACACAAAGTTGGCAGGAAATATCCTCTCAAAACAGAGCAAGAAAAGCCTTGAGGAACCTGATAGATAAAATTGTACATATTTTTCCCCACTCTGCTGGGAGGTTTACTCTGCAATAAAAGACATGGCAGAAGCTCAGACAGACATGTCCAAACTAATGCCACACTTCTGCCAGAACAACTAAGAGATCTACATAGTCAGAATCTACTTTCCATTTTGTGAGAAAGCGCTACCCTAATAGATAACTTAGCTTTAATATTTGCTTTTGAGAAGCTATAGAAATGAAATGGTGGGTGTTTGCCCTATGCATGCAGCTTCTACTGTGTTTGCATTTGCACTTTCACCCTGTTCACTGCACCACCTTGTGATAGAGAAAGAAAGAAAAATAAAAGATACCTTTCTGTCCAGATGGTCCAAAAAGCACCTCACATCTGGCTGGAGTCAAATGGGATTGGGGCTGCTTTTTGTGTTAAGACATTCACTCTCAAACATAGAGTCCTATTCTGCAGTCTTCTTGACACACGTGATTTGATCTGATGTGGGGGAAAAATAGTGTCTGTCAAGAGATAAGCATGTTTTGGGAGTCGCAAGCACCTAAACAACTGATTTAAACTTCCATGGGGTCCTCCCAAATATCAGCTTTATTTTTTATTCATCACGGTGTTGACCTGGTTAATTGTGCATTGAAAACAGCACCGTTTGCACCATTAACATTGGGCTCATCTGTTCTGTCAACAGAGGAACATAGCTCAAATGGATGTAAAACGCCTTTCAGCTGAAACTTGCCATGTGAGAACTGGTTCCAAAATAGATTGTCCTTCCCGTAGTTTGAAGAATAAAGGGGTGAAAAAGATAAGAATGGTTTCCCCTTTGCGAAAACATAGAGTGACTCACAATATCAATAATAGGTACATGAAAGTGATAGAGTGAAATTTTGCTACTGTTCAGATAATTCAACAAATGTTTGATCCAGCATTCACTGAAGTCAGCAGGATTCTTTCCATTCCCTCCCTTGTCCAATTGCAGCACCATTAGCCACGTTACTTCTAACTGTTGGACATCTACATCTAGTATTGCCCTCTCAATTGCAGCAAATAAAAATAGAAAATTAGAGAACTGAGCTTTCCACATCAGCACCTGAGGAAGGGGACTGAGTGAAATTTCCACCTCACTTACCCAGTTACCTTCATGCCCAGATGCACAAGGTTTTGAGCACCTTTCCTTCAGTTTGGGAACTATTATTTGCTGCACAGCATTTGCCAGGTGATGTTGTGAATGGTAGCCCTTCGTAGGCAAGATGCACGGCGTGTTGCTCCTGAAGCTTTAACCTTTGCATTTTCTGTCTTTTTGCTGCCTCGCATTTGCAACATTAACATTGCATTAACATAGGGACAGGGTGTTTAATATGGGTATGCAGTCGTTTGCAAATCAGTTTGCAAAGCACTTTGGGATCCTTCTGGATGAAAGGTACTATATAAATGTCAGTCATTATTACTATCATTATTATCATTATTATCATTATAAGTTCACAAGGAGACAAACAGCTGCATTAGAATAACACTGGGGGTAGATTTTTTTTTTCCAAAGCCACAATGGAGATCTGAGCTGTGTATGAGTGCCATGAACACAGAGTTAGTGGCAGTCCTAATGGATTACTCAGCATGGAGAGCTTCGGCCTGGTGCAAAGGGAACGTAATTTCAGAACTAGAACTTCAGCTCCCAAACCAGTGGTTTTAGGTACTGAGAGATAATGTCAGCATCTTCCTTTTCTACTGTGAAGGATGATTCATATCAAGATGGGGAATGCTGGGGGAAGCTATGGGTTGAAGATTTGTAGAAGCCCTGGAAGGCTGCAGCTACTTCAGGATTTGCAGCAGGGTTTGACTCTGTTGCATGGCATGCATATGCCAGGATAGTACTGGAGATGCTCACCATCCCCACAATTCTGTGCAAATTCATAGCGGGGCAAAACCTTTCCTCTGGTTAGGTGAGAAAAGGACTTCCAGAAGGACTGTCTCTGGCATTTTGAAAGATGGGGTGTGTGTCAGAATAGACAATCATTTGCTGGCCTCTCAGAAAGAGGTTATATACATTACCATTATACATTACCAACCTTCTGTGTTACAGCCTCCTGTCCTCACCACTGTTGTACAAGAGGTTACTGCCTTTCTCATCTGTACCAACAAAACTGCTTGTTTGGATAAACTTTAAATCAAATCAATTGCTGCTGACATTCCTATTTAGGAATGGGGGCTTTGGAGGTGTGGGTGCTTTTTTCTTGTTTTAATTATTTAATATTTTTTAATACTTACTGTTTTGCTGATGGACCATTTCACAAACAGTTAAGCAAAAAGCTTTTCCAAGGGCTCTGTGACAGAATATCTGCTGTGGATCCATGCCCCAACTTATGCATAGAAATATAGCCCTGAATCGTGAGTACCTCTATAAATGGCATGGGTTTTGCTTTTAATATTGCAATTTCATGCCACAGTCTTTCTTTCTCTTGGCAAGGCTAAAAGCCGAGTGTTTGGCCCAAATGAGACATGGCATTTTAAAACATAATTGTAAAGTAATTGACTGAAACCAGAAGTTACTGTTAGGAGGATGTATGGCTGAAGTGGACAGGACCATGAAACTTACCTGCATACCTGCATATACATGGGTCTGGGGCTCATTTTGTGACATAACAGCCTGTAATCACAGAATCACAGAATCACAGAATTGTAGGGGTTGGAAGGGACCTCGAGAGATCATCGGGTCCAACCCCCCTGCCAAAGCAGGCTCCCTAGCTCATATTGCTCAGATAGGCGTCCAGGCGGGTCTTGAATATCTCCAGTGAAGGAGACTCCACCACCCCCCTGGGCAGCCTATTCCAGTGCTCAGTCACCCTCACTGTGAAAAAGTTCTTCTGCATGTTGGTGCGGAACTTCCTATGCTCCAACTTGCAGCCATTGCCCCTTGTCCTGTCCCCACAGACCACTGAAAAGGGGCTGGCTGATTCCCCCTGCATCCCCTGCTTCAGATAATTATAAACTTTGATTAGGTCCCCCCTTAGTCTTCTCTTCTCAAGGCTGAACAGTCCCAGCTTACTCAGCCTTTCCTCATAGGGGAGATGCTCTAGGCCCTTAATCATCTTCGTAGCCCTTCTTTGGACTCTTTCCAGGAGATCCCTGTCCTTTTTATACCAAGGAGCCCAGAACTGGACACAATACTCCAGGTGGGGCCTGACCAGGGCAGAGTAGAGAGGGAGGATCACCTCCTTTGACCTGCTGGCTACACTCCTCCTGATGCATCCCAGGATCCCATTGGCTCTCTTGGCCACCGAGGCACACTGCTGGCTCATGGCCAACCTGTCATCTACCAGGACCCCCAGGTCCTTCTCCACTGAGCTCTTCTCCAGCAGGTCATCCCCCAGCCTGTACTGATACAAACAGTTGTTCCTTCCCAGGTGCAAGACTTTACACTTGCTTTTGTTGAACTTCATCTGGTTTCTCACTGCCCAGCTCTCCAGCCTGTCCAGGTCTCTCTGGATGGCAGCGCAGTGCTCCTGCGTGTCAGCCACTCCTCCCAGCTTTGTATCATCGGCGTACTTGCTGAGGGTGGATGTTATTCCCTCATCAAGATCGTCAATGAAGATATTAAACAGGACTGGACCCAACACTGAGCCCTGGGGAACACCGCTGGTAACAGGCCTCCAGTCAGATTCTACTCCACGAATCACAACCCTCTGGGTTCGGTCCGACAGCCAATTCTCAACCCACCTCACTGTCCACTCATCTATCCCATGCTTTCTCAGCTTTGCTATCAGGATGTCATGGGAGACAGTATCAAAGGCCTTGCTGAAGTCAAGGTAGATGACATCCACTGCTCTCCCTCCATCTACCCAGCCTGTCATGAGATCGTAGAAGGCTATGAGGTTGGTCGAGCACGATTTCCCCTTAGTGAATCCATGCTGACTACTCCTCATGACCTTCTTCTCTTCCAATTGCTTGGAGATGGCATCCAGAACAAGCTGTTCCATTACCTTTCCAGGGGCAGAGGTGAGGCTGACTGGCCTATAGTTACTAGGTTCCTCCTTCTTGCCCTTTTTAAAGACTGGAGTGACATTGGCTATCCTCCAGTCTTCAGGCACTTCTCCTGTCCTCCAAGACCTGTCGAAGATGATAGAGAGCGGCTCAGCAATCACCTCCGCCAGCTCCCTCAGCACACGTGGATGTAACCCATCTGGGCCCATGGATTTGTGTGCATTAATCCCTTTGAGCCGCTCCTGGACCTCCCCTACTTGAACCAGAGGGAAATTCTTCATTTCCCAATCAGTCCTATTCTCATCCAGTGTCTGTGGGTCCCGGGGGGCCTTTGAAGTGAAGACTGAAGCAAAGGCGGCATTCAATATCTCCACTTTCTCAGCATCCCCCGTAACCAGGACACCCTCCTTATTCAGCAAGGGACCTACATTATCCTGGACATCTGGATATACCAGAACAGAATTTGATATATCAGAACCTGTTTTTGACAACAGTAACAGCAACAGCTACTGTCCTAGCCATATGTATTATCACTCAGGCACCTACTTCCAAGCAAAATTAACCCTCGGTCTGGATTTTAAAACACCTAATTTTAGCCTACTTTCTTAAGAAACAGGATTTATGCAATCAACCTCTTTGTGTTCCTGTCCATCTGTTCCTCCTCCTCAGGAACTGTGGAACCACTGAAATTTGACTGATCTGTGACATATTTGGGGTCTGTGTGTTTAGGATTTTGAAGTCAGTGGAGCTAAAACAGTGTGAAATTTGGCCCCTGAGTGACTTGGCTTGCTGCTTAGTTTAAAGGAGAAACCGATCATGTTATTTTCTTCATGTTCATGAAAAGGCAAATGCTACCAAGATTCTGTCACTTTGCTGGGCATAAGCTTCCCGAACTACCTTCCTTATAGCCTACTCTAAACAAAGATTATTTGGGGTGAGTGGTGCCAGTGGCATTAGCCCCACTGAAGTAAATCAAGGATAAGCCGAGGACATAGACCCATTTCCTCAGTTTACCAGGAAATTCCTTCCCTTTTGACTAACTCAGAAAAGACTATGACCCACATGGATATCATGCAGTTGAAAGAAAGGCAAAAAACAAAATAACTTTTACCTTTCCTATTTTCTGTGACAATTCACATGTCCATACTTTCTGGTCTTATAATTAGGGTGAAAGCCACTTGAGACAGGAATTCTCTTTTCTTTGTTTTCTTTACAGTGCTAATTATAAAAGGGGTTTTGTTCATGTCTAGAGCTCTATTTGTTCTTTTAATACAAATAATTTAGCGGGTTTTTTTTTTCTTTTTAACTGGGCTCAATTAACCCTCTCTCCCTTAGTTTTCCAGTCCGTAAAACAGAACTAATAAATATCTCCCACTTACAGAACTGCTATTGAAAATTAACATATGTACCAATACTTTGCAAAGAGAAAAGCTCCTTGCCAAGTGCAAAGCAATTATTGAAGATGCACTTACAGATGTATGATAATATACAACTGTACACGAAAATCCAGCTGCAAATCCTAAATGTAACCATGTAGCAATAGCATACTTCTTTAGTAAGCTTTATGGATTAAGGGACCAAAAGGGATTTGGATTTGGAATGGATCAAGCCCCTCCAAAGTTCCTATTGGCCATGTATTTCCAATATAATCCCACTATCATTACTGCATTTTCATGTTCAGCTTGAAAAACAACATTTGTTTTCCCATCTCTTCAAAGATTCCTGGACTGCAAAGTCACTGATTGTAATTCAGATGTTAATTGAGGAAATGGAGGATGGGAGGGGGGAGGTGTGGAGGGGTGGTTTAGCAGTGGAATATTTTGCTGGGGAGAGGAGGTTACAAAGGATGTTTTTGACAAATAGATGTCAATTTAATGCTGCTATGTACACTATTTCTACTCCCCCTGCAGGGGCTTCCTTTTACAGTCCCACAATGTGTTGGTTTCCAGAGGCTATGCCTCTGATTATCTGAAAGTTGACAGCATTTCAAACAGTCAGCAACCCTGTTTTAAACTAAGCTGTGCTGATTGGTTGAAAAGAGACAGCCTGAAGGCCTCCTGATCCAGGAAGTCACTTACACATATGACATCTTCCCCATACCCTGACTTCTTCAGATCCACTCAATACCAGTTTCTACCATGATAGTGCCCTCGGGAAATCAAACAATTAATAATGGGTAAGAAAAATGTGAAGTTAATTGATGCTTGTTTTATTATTCAATGAAAACTCTGTTTGCCGATGATAGATATGTAATGGTATTTCTCTTTCTTTGGCTTCCGTTTTGACACTGCAAAATCTTTGGGTCAGAGAAAGTGATTGTCCTATGCATTCGGTACATCCCTGACCTAAATTTACACTGCCATTTCTCCCTAATACATAATTCTTTTTTCTTCTTCATATATTTAACACGCCTTGTAGAAAACAAAGTTGATCTGAAGAACTTAAGACTCAGAAAGTTGACTCACAGTTAAAATAAACTGTACTGTAATTTTAGGCTTAGATTATCTAGTGTAGTATTTTGTGGTGACTCTACATCCAGAGCCAAAATTCATTCTGCCATCAGAATATTTTTTCCTCTACTATGTAATGATAAAAGGCAACAGATTTTTTCCTGACCTTCCTTTGTAAATGTGATGTACATAGAATCCCAAAATCCATTCTTTAAATAAGGGTTTGAAGTCCCAAAATCATTTTTAACTCTTCTAGATCCATTACATTATATTCAGTTTGGAAACTGGGCAGTAGGAAGAAGTGACATGCTTGGTAAAGCCATATAGATAAGTCTGATTTGTGGCTTTTTCTTCATTAAACCTTCATGTCTGCAACTCACAACCCTGTTGGTACAGGGAATCACAGAGGGAATTTGCCATGGTGGAAGTACAGCGTGAATTCTTTGGGTGTGCTGCTGCTGTTGTATTCTGGATATATAGTCTTGCTTGCTTTCCGTAATAGACGTGAGACAGCACTTGGGGAAGGGAGGGAAGGTGAATGCAGGTCCTTCAGGATGAAAGGAGCGTTTGAAGGAGAAGAACGTAGAGACAGGATGTTCTGAGCATAACAGGGACATAAAAAGGAATGAAACATCATTTTGGACAAGCAGATAGGGGGAGAGAAGACAAAAAATGTTGAGTCGTTGGCAAGCACTAAATCAAGGAGGGGGGCCTTGAAGTCAAGGGCAATGCCTTCCATTATATCAATACAATTAATGGCATCCTTATGTTCAGTTATTTGCATTAACAGCAAAGTTAATGCCGGCAGAGATCAATGCTGAGATTAGTGATGTCCAAATCAACATGCTTTTAAGCAAATTATTTCCACTGTCTGGGTCCCTCCCCTAGTTAGTAGCATGAATCTTTGGTGGTGTCTGCAGCTCCATCAGCAGATGCCTCTTAAGGGCTGCTGTCTCTTAAATATAGTCATCCTAACATTAGTAACACTTGCACAGTAAGCAGGAATATCAGGTCAATAGATCCACTTGCTGTGAGCGTCTTGTACATCGGCAATGATGGCCAGATGCAGAATCTTTCTTAAGCACCAGTCATTAATATTACTATTATTACTGAGAATATTTTCATTACCTTTTGTCTTCTTTCTTCTATTACGCAATTTGATCTTACTTCTACTAAAATGACACTGCTGTCTCAGACCATCAAACCTAAATAAATAAATCACACAAAATCCCCTGAGTCATCTCTATCATGTTGCAAAGGCAATGCAACAACATGTGGTCAGTAGTAGCTCTCTAATATGATGACAACGCACTTCCTGACAACAGGAGGCCTGGGAGATTAAAGCCTTTGGGACCAACTTTGAAAAGATGTTTTTGGCGGTAAACTGGTGAGAATAAAGCTAAATCTGTCTGTCTCAAACTTCTTGAGGGAAATATTGTTAACAACAGGGACCCAAAGTGTTCTGCATCCAACCCACAGTGAAAATTATTACTTAGTCCTGCGTATGTGGCTGGGTATTGATCTGCTCTCAGCTATTCCTAGATATTCTTCTCTGACCTTGGGCCCTCTTATAGAATTAAGAAATTCTACAGATTTGCTTCTGCCCCTACAAACATTTGGACTTGACAGACATCAAGTGCCTTTTGGTATTTCAAACATGTGCAGCCACCAGTGATGGTGGTTTCTATTGCTCCACAGAGACCACACCCAGATTCCTCGATGTAGTTGCTGGCAACTTTGGGGTGGGAAAGTGCTGGCAAGGACTGATCAGAGTAATTTCAACAACGTTTTTCTACTGAAAAATCATGTTTCCAAAAACAATGCATCATTTCTCAGAAAGAAATCATCAGGGAAGTCTGCTAGATTCAGGAATGAATTTCTTCTGAAATTTAGTGACAGGGAAAGAGAGAACCCTGGAAGAGCAGGCTTTCAGGAAGGTACCCAAACAATCTCCTTTTTTCTGATTAATCAGCTATTCTCTAGCATTTCCTTCTAAGTTTCTTTTTTTAATCATTACAGTAAACCTGTACACTTTGTGAACCAATTTTTCAGTTTATTACAAACTCTGAAGTTTGAAAATTGGAGAGGATACTTTAAGAAATACCGTTCTTAATACCATTCTATTGGAAGACATGAAAACAAATTAACGTAAAGTGCAGATCATTGGCAAGATAGTTTAGCTGGATATAATAGAATAAAGGTTTGGTGATATAGCAAAGATACCAAACAGATGTCCAGAGCCCTGGGCTTGCATATGAATGGAGCAGCTGTGATATCAGTACTCTTTCTGATGGCTGGATAGGCAAGTAGACCATGACGTGTAATATTCTTGGGCATCAGGTAGCATTTGTTAAGTATTTCACAAATAAATCTCTACATTTAATTAACTATGGCTTTGGCATCTTGAAGAACTGTGTAACTATAACCTACCTGGATTCCAATTTCTCTAATTTCTAGACACCCCGTCACCTCCCTCAAAACACAGCAACCTTTTCCCCCCTCTACATGGTATTTCATTATGAGATAAGCAGAGAGCTTTCTTGCAACCCTTTTCTTTCCTAATAGCCCCCCAGTCCTTGCCAGACTATTAAGGAAAGCCAGAGGAAGGTGAAGAGAAAGTCTTTGGGTTCTGGTTTAATTCAGAGCACCTGCTGTCTTCCTGGGTGCCAGAATTGTATAGCCTAGTTGGGAGCCAGGAAGTAATAGCCTTGTGTCTGATAAATAGCGGCACTAAACGTGCTACAGCAAAGGTTTTCTGTGCTATAATAATTGTAGGTGCTGACTTGGTGCAATATATCTTTGCCAGCATGTAGTGATAGAATAAATAGCTGTTTTTAACTATAGGATCAGGACAAGCTAATGCAGTGATTGAGGGAAAGTATCCAGCTAAATGTAGTCTGTCTTTGATGTGCCGTCCTTCCAGCCCAGTTCTACCTGTGTTGGGGGGATGAGTGATGGAGTCTGGACATCTTAGCATCCAATGCTCCTCCTGCACCCTGATGGGGCAGGTTTTTCACAGGGGTGCTTTGTCAGGACTGCATGATGGCTTCTAGGCAAAGAGGAGGATGCTCTGAAACCAAACGTTCCAGGGAGCTGTTGGAGGGGAAACAAATCAAGGTCGTGAGTTCACAGTCTTTGCAATCTGGTCAGTCTTTGTTGGCCAGGAGAAAATTAATGTGAGTCCAGACCAGCTCTTGGCAGGATTTCCCTCCCACAGAAGAGTACCAGAATGGCTGGTCACCATGTTGACAGTCCTGCAGGGGATAGGATTGAAAGGGTCTCGTAGCTAAGCTAATGTCAACCATTTCTTTTTCCTGCCCACACCTTGAATATTTTATCTTGTTCAGGTGGCTGCAGGATGTTTCACAGTCACTTTCTTCCCTACTGTATTTTTTTTCTGGACATAAAATAAGTACAACTCCTGAAAAGAACTTACACTGATGCCATGGTTCAAGGGACAGTCATGAGAAAAAAAAACCAAAAAAACACAACAGGCATTGCAAAGGAGCATCAGGGAAGAGAAGCATCTTCTTGGGATATAAGAGATGAAGGTTTTTCTTCTTGTGCTCTGGAGTTTTAAATAACTGAGCTTCTTACAAAAGCCTTAGGTACATTATAAGTAACTCTAGCAAGAAACCTTTGGAGCATGGGGAAGCAGACAGGAGGAGAGTCATTTCTTCAGCTGGACCGTTGCTGCAGCTAGGTAGAGTGAAATGGGACACAAGAAAGGTCAAGCCTTTTGCTCCTATCCACATTGCCTACCAGGTGCTGACCCAGGATGAGGGTTCCTTCCCACTACTCCCAACACCGTATTGCATTTGCTCTGCCCTGCTTTGCAGACTAATATTTCTTCCATCTCCCTCTTTCCTATAGCTTTGTAGGCTCTTGCTGCTTGTACTGAGAGTACACTTTGCATAATTTATCTCTTTCCTAATGAGGAGATAAAGGCCTGACTGCAGCTAATGGCACTGAATTAGCTCACCTGCAGTCTAAGCGCTGGCTCTCATTTACCAAATCTGCTCTGAGTGTGTGGGAGCTCCTGCCAGCCTTTGAGGTACATACATTGGAGATGTGGCTGGGTTGTCAGGAGAGTATTCAGATGTGAGCACAGGGAAGGAAGAGTCTTCACTTGGCTGAGAGTGAATTTGATTCCTCTACCACAATGAATGCTGTATTCTTCTGATTCTGCCTCAGGTGGAGTTGAAAACTAACTACTGTCATCGAGGACTAGTAGTCCTAGAAAGACAAGGTCTTCTTTAAAATCAGAGCTGGTAATCAGTGTGCACGTGTCCTTTTTGTGCATGCAAGCAGGGTGTTTCAGGCAGGCCAAGGAAACGAGTTATGTATTAGAGTTTTAGTTGGTTTTAGGGACTTGTAAAGTGTTTCTCATGTGGCTAGGAAAAAGATGTAACAAAGAAAATTGCTACTACAGAGAGGTAAGGTTTTGGAACTTTCTTCGAAAAAAAACCCAAAGAAACCAAACCAAACCAGACCAAAAACCAAATCCTTCCAAGAGAGCTCCCTCTGTAAGGCGTCAAAGCCTATGGATGATCTTAGGAATATTTTAAAAGGCAGGAAATTACTCTGTCTCAAACTTTAGTGCTGTTGCTTTAGCCAAGATGTCAAACTATTCATGAGTTTGATGAACAGAATGTGGGATTTGCAGGAATTTGCAACTGCAGGTATTTAAAATGTGGCTGTTGATTCTCGGATCTGAATTCCACTCTTACATACTGTCTGTGGGGCAAGGGATCTCAAATGAGATACAGTTTCATGTTCATGCTGTGCACATCAGTCCAAAGTAAATTCTGGTAGGTCTCTTTATCTAAGAACATACGTACTACCCTGTGGAGTCAGATTAAAGTTTCACAGACTAGGGTCCTATCTAACTCTAGTAAGTGGCACATACTCAGGTAAAAGGTATCAAAAGGAAAGTGTGACCTGTTAGTGATGGTTCTGATTCATGAAACATCTTTATTTCAGACCGTGATGTCACACCTGGAAAGGGTTCTCATCACACTCAAAATTTTGGTATGATAGCTAGGCTTGCTACATAGGCAGTGTAGAGAAAATGACATCTCAAGAAGATAAGAATTATCTTACCCTAAGATGTGTAATTATTCCAGGCAAAAAGCATCTTGTGCTTTACTTCGAACCTCTTCATAACTGTTTTCTGAGCTTTACATTTTCAAAGGCTACATTCATACCCTTACTCATTCTTCTGCACTCTTAGCAGGCACAATTCTTTTGACTGTTCTTCATCCTGGTGTTTTCTCAGCCTCTAACCCACCCTCCTCTGAATTTATCAATCAATCCACATATTTTGTCAGGTACAGTGCCCAAACCTCAGTTCAGCTGAGGCAAAATCTGTTGTCCAGTTTTTGTCTCACGTTTTAGTCTTGTGAGTTAAGAGACAAAGGGGATAGTGTTAATGCACTGCCCTGTGCTAAAAAATTGTGTCAGTGCCACTAGAAGTTATTAAATATTTCATTGTTTGTTATTGTGGAGGTTTTTTTCTCACCATACTGTATGATTTCAGTATGTTCTGTAGTCTACCAGAGCTTGCTTTAGGTAACAAAGACTGGTCAATGCGAGGCAGAAAACTTCTTGGATTGTTCCAGTGGTCTTTTCTGGCCTTAGATTTTTTTAATCTTTTCATGTATTTGCTTGCCTTTCTAATCCATATACATATGCGTCCTTGTATAGGATGCATGGAATTGTACACACCTACCTATGTATTTATGGCTATAGCAATCATTTAAGATGTTTATGTGGTTCTATGTACACATAAATCCATGTGTGTCTGGGTATATGGAAACATCTGTAGAGACAACACTTTGAAGCATCCGATTGTTTTCTACTCCTAGGATGAGGGGCCAGGTTTGACCAAGCTGCTTCTGTCACAGGAGCTAGGCACAGAGCCCTCAAAAGTCTCATCTTTCTCTTTACTTTGCAATCAGCAGATAGAGATTGGTTGCTGCAGGATGAGTGTAACGTCTCCCCAACATACCAAATGCTCCCTAGATGTGAGCAGGCAAGCTGAGGGGCAAAGCCATTTTGCTACCCCTAGCAATGTGCTGGTCTGGGCAAGTGACCAGGCATATGGGTAGAGCCATCCCTATGTATTCCTGAGAGAGTTTAGACATGAACTTCATCTGATTCTATCAGTCAGAACAAACCTCCAGGACAAACATGTCCAAGAGAGCAGCAGTCCCAAAAGTAGCCTAAATAGTAGGAAAAAGGCCAGAACCTGCTGCATACCAGCCATACGCTGAAAGCATCTCTAGCACATGATGAGATCCGTGAATCCCTGGGCTTCATTTACTTCCATGCCCTCTGTTCATATTCATGAGTTCAGTGGCTTTCAGCATAGGTCTGGTTCTCCCTCTTCTGTTCTCCTTTCCAAGGCTATCTCACCGCAGGTGTTCTGAATTCACAGATATCTGTTTATTCATGAGCTTGAAAGAAAATGTTGGAAAACAAAAGCTGTTTCTGGCTCTGTATGGTCTCTCTGGTTGCCTGGGTTTTTTTGGATTCCCTATCACCACCTCCACCCTGCTTCTCCCCTCTTCCCCCCTTCCTCCCCCCCCAGCATTGGGTGTAAAATCTCTAAACTTGGAGGCAAAAAATATACTGGAAATCAGAAACTGGGCACTTTCTCTCTGAATTTCACATGCTGATGCAGTTCTGTGTTAGCCAAAAATAGCAACAAAAACAACAACAAAAAGAAAAAAATAATGCAAATCACTTGCCACTGATTCTTTTCCAAAGCAGTAGCATTTACTCTATAGTGTAGTGCAGCTGTCTGCTGGTCCCCCGTAGAGATCTCTGACTAAGGTACCATTTAGAAACAATTTGGCTGATCCATCATATATATTTTTGGCAGATCTTTTCCCTCATTTCTTCTTTACTAAGAAATTATGACAGATGAGCCTCAGATAGAGAGATCTGCTGCTAGTAATCATCTCCTAGAGGATTATTGGAAACCTAGACCACCTGTAGGTGTCCTATTCATCCTTTGGATGTCCCAGTCTCAGACAGCCTATGGCAGTCCTATCTGTAAATTGAACTCCTCCTCTGGGTCTCTGCACTATGAGAAAAACCCAGGCTCTGTTAAAATCAGTGGCAAAGCTCTGAGCACACTCTGTGCCCAGTGTTAAACCCTGCACATCCACAGGACAACTCTCAAATTATCCACATGACAGGATTTGTTCATGCATTCATCTGAACTTTGTGGGTACCTTCTTCCTATCAAACTTGAGACACTGTATTTCTAAGCAGGGTCAATATTAGGTTTCCTTACAGTCAATGTATAGAAAGGGCACTCCGGGTTGCACTTCAGTCCCTCAACAATTTGACTCATTCTCAAGAGGTGCCATTATGGGGTTTTTTAGATGACTGCAGAGGGAACCTGACAACTAACCCAGATGCCTTGTATAATGGAAACAATTCCAGTCCTTAGGGAAACACGAGGCTGTGGCCAAGACTCCGTTTCCTCTCACACCACCCATTGCTATACTGTCTCTATCTATACCATCATAGTACTAAGGTGGAGAAACTGCTTATCTGAAGGAGCACGTGTTGCTGAGTGAGAGCTGATGGCCTCCTCATTTGAAGAACTTTTCTTGTCCCAGTTTCACTTTCAGGCATGTGGGTTCACTGTGGGTCCTAGTCACAATCTGATTTATTTTTTTAGGCCTTTGATCACGCTTGCGAGTGTTTCATTCCACTCTGGTTCATATGTGAGGAAGTGTCATTCTACCTAAGGTAGTTTGGCATGGTTTTAAGAAGGAAGAAGAGTTTTACAGTTAGGTCCCTGAGCTGACTTTAAAGAAATTCAGTTCCAATTCCTATCTTTCCATTAGAAAAGATAGCTGTTATGACCTTCAGCAAGTCACTTAATTTTGGCTAGAGTTCTTGTAACTTTTCATCCTTTCCTATCCATCATCTCTGCTTACACTATGAAGTCTTTAGGCAGCTTAAGCTTCCTGCTAGCACTAAAATACAAATTCTAATCAGGTCATCTATATTATCCAATACTTGATTTGAACAAAAAACATCTACATCTTTTTCTGCTGCTTTTCAACCACTATTATTTTAGCTACTTCAGGCTGAAATGAGAAATCTCACACACACAACTTTTAGATATTTCAGGTGTTGAGGCTAATCTGGTCATTTAGAACCTTTCTAAAGTTTGTCTTCCATTTGCTCGAGCTATGCCTAAGAACAAAAGAAATCTCTTTTTGGAGGTATGTGATTCTCTTTACTTAATTGTGGTAGGAGCTGGAATGATTAGGTGAAGCTAAATACAATACTGTTAAAGATAGGATTGACTGAGATTGAATGAATCATATGATAAATACATGTAGTTTTTATTGTCTATACTATGTATACATTTACTTTTTATCCAATGCCATGGATAAGCATGACATTGCTGCTTTTTTCCAGTTCAGTGGGATGTATTTCTTATTGATCATCTTCTCTTTCCCATAGACACACAGGACATCACTCTTGGAAGTATAATTTTTTAAATTAAACTCTCTGAACAGGTGTTGTTGTAACAGACCCTAAGATACAAAATGTAGCAGTAAAGATGACATGTAAGGGTGGAAGTACCTGTAATTGTGCATTCATGAAACATTTCTTCTCATCCTTGAGCCTACCATACATTTCAGGCGTGGTGATAGCCCCAAATGTCTTTGTGCTAACTTTCCTATTAAATGAAAACAGCCCACGTGTACATCTCTGTTTCACCCTTGGAGATATTTCTGTGATGTGTTTGAAACTTTAAGATAACATTGATCTTTCTGAAGGTTGAGAAATTAGCACTGCTGTACCAAAGTCAGTCTAAGGATATCTGCTATTTTTGTTCTATTTCACACATTATGTGGTGATTCTTGAAGGTGTAGTCTATGAAATATACTGATATGAGTATGAAAAGATTGCAGAATATGTTTTAGACAATGATTCATTATGAAAAACTTGAATAGTCTTCCATGATAGTGAGATCAATTATTTTTAAGATTTTGATTTAAAATAATTATATTTTAAAGGTCACTGCATATATATAAATATATGTACATACAAACACACAGCGTTTTATATACAGTTGTTTCAATGAACTCAGAAACTACAAAAAATGTATTGTTCAAACCCCACTGATATTTAAGAGAAGTCATCTTACTTGAAACCTATCATCTGCCTCAATGAGAATGAATTAAAACTTGCCAATTTGAGATTTTGCTATATTGTTTTCCTTCTTTTCTTCTCACATGTGCTCTTTCTCCCTCATATTCTAGTTAAAAACAGTACAATCTTATAAGATTTACAATGATGGGGTTTTTTTCTTCTTCTGTTAACTTATTGGCTGGCTATAAACTTGTGATAAATTTGAGGCATAAAATGTGCCAAAGTCTACAAACCAGTGGATCACCACATGGGACAAATAAAAAGCAGAGCTGCTATTTATCTGTCCTTGGAAATAATTAGTAACTGCAGCTCATGGCTCTCTTGTACTCTGGATACTCAGGCACGATCAGAAGCCCGTTTACATTTCAAGGTGTCTACTTATGTCTCACTTATTACTCATTTCCTTCAAAAAAGCTTCACTTTGTTCCAAACTGTAGATCAAAGTGATTCAGATGTTACCTGGATCCTCCCAGGTAGTTGCAGGTAGCTAACATGGGAAAGGTTTACTGCATACATACACAACATATAGGCTGATCTGCCCACAGAGAAATTTACCAGCTTAGTTTGAATTGTTCCTACCTTGCAGTGGGGGAAACTGACCTTTGGAGTTCCCTTCCAGACCTGTTCTCTCTGATTTCCTTCAGGGAAAACAAAGCTATTCAAAGCAATTTAGGGTGGGGCCTCTGGAGAATGCGGTATACTTTCTGCAAAGGGCAAAGCAAAGAAGAGCTAATTCTGCTGAAGTTATTCAATGCTATCCCCTGCCAACATTTACTTAATTATCTTTCTGTTCTATAATGGTAATTGAGTTATGGCTTTTTCCTGGAACTTCTATATCCCTCCCTAGTGAACGTGTTTGTGTGTGTGTGTGTTTTAAAGAAGAATAAATTGAGTCCAATCGGTTCTGCTTTGCTCAAGACAGAATTTATGATGGCCTTGTTGGAAAAGAAGCCATGAGGCAGGAGAGGACAGTACTGATCCTATATTTCAGCTGTTAAATATGCGTCATAAACTGACAACTCCTCTCTGTACTTTTCAAAAACCTGTCTCAAGAATACTGTTGCCACTTGTCAGCATCATGTGCTGCCTAAGTGTTTTGCTCCTCTGGACTGGTTCAGCTTTTCAGATTACTTTAGTGGTTGTGGATTGCATTCAGCTGTACCGTGGGTGCACAGATCTGATGTTCCAAACCCATCCCATCACTGCAGTGATGGTTTGATGGCTATCTCAAAAGGACGGGAGATCCCCTGCACAGCACCTATGTCTGCTGGACTGAAGGCATGATTTACTCTGCTATCCACTTTCTCTTGTGTTTGGAGGAGATGGGAATCTTCTCAGCTAATTTTAGCTCTGTAAAAAGGAAGGTATTCAGTCTAAGCTTCTATTCTTAGCTCTCTCTACAGTCAATAGGGAGAGACAGGCACCTTTGTAAGGCAATGGATGCCACATCTTGCAGCACAGGATGAATCACTGCATGGGGCACCTGACTCCCTGTTGATGACACAGCAAGTGGTGATGCCTAGAATGAACCTGATGTTCAATTTTAGATGGTTAAGTTTAAGTGAGATGGATTTATCTCTTGGCTTCATTTATGTACCTAGCAAATGAGAATAAGCTGACTTCTTCAGAGGTGTTTCAAGGATAGGTACACTCAAAGTTGTTGCTCAGTTGGTATTTCAGGAAAGCCTTAGTAGATCCTGAGGAATCATGCCTTTTTTTCCTCCAAAAGCTTTTCCCAGGACCTCCGATTTAGCAGTACAAGTTGCCATCAAAGTCAGTTTACACCTCGTTTTCATAGCTACACTTACATAATTACAGAAGCACTGTTCCTGCATCAACCATGGGAAGGCCAGCAGCCATCAGCTGAATGCATGAGTAACAGCATAGAGGAATAAAAATGATAGGCTCTCAAGAGATTTCTGACACATCGTGTGATCAGAAATGAAACTACCGTTTAAAGAAACACTTGACAACTTTCCCTCCAACTCCTTAGTAGTGAATAGTTCCCTGCTTCCAAACAAGAAAAGACAGGACAGAGTGTGACTGAGTGGAGGCCCAAGGTGCCTTTGCACTAATCCTCATGTCCTAGGGTTATTTGACTTTAGTTTTATTTAGCGTCAAGTTTTACTTCTATAAGGAGAAAAGAAAAAAGAAAAGAAAAAAAAAAGGAGCTGATGAATTTTGCTCTTCCTATGGAATGAAATGCCAGCACTTGTTGAGTTGCATCTTCATCGCTGCCTTGGGGGTATTTGATTTCATGAATCTGATTAAATTATTCTGCTCTCAGTATTTCTTTAATATTGCTTTATAAAATATACTTCTAGTGGCTTCTGTAGTGAAAGAACTTCCTGTACTTTCTTTAAAGCTTGCACAGCCCCTCCTGGGGATGGGGGAAAGAGCCCTTATTAAAGAGTTCAGTGATAAAAGCTTCTTCCTCTAGGAGAATTACTTTGAAACAACTGAAACCCACACACACTTTTCAATAATGACTACGGAGGCACCCATACTAATGCTTTTCAGTGAAAGATATGGTCGTCTCTGATTTCATTGGCAGAAAACCTCTACCTGCAGAAATTCCAGAAGATTGTCGTCTGATCAGAGATACTATCTGATGGGAGCTTATAACAAGCCCATTTTCCCCCACTGTGATGAATATATGGAATTTACTCTGTGGTAATACATTGTATTTTTATATAACGGGGGTTTCTGAGGTCCTAACCTTGGGTTAGGGTAAAGCACTGCATAAACATTCAGGGTGTGACTGTCCTTGTGGCAAGGACTGGATAGATCTCATGAGCAGCAGGAATAAAATCAAAATGGACAGAAAGAAAGTAGAGATGAGGTTAAGTAAGGCCACACCAAAGGTGAATGGCAGAGCTGAAGGGAAAAAACCCTCATCCCCCCCTCCTTGCCCAATAATGTCGCGCTGCTACTTGTCAAGGGTCTTGTGTTAATAGGAAATTAGCTGCCCTGCTGCTGTACTGTGCCCCTTGATCTGCTATCAGCTCTGGCCACGGGGGCTTAGGACATTGGGTTTTCAAAATCACATAAGAGTTTTAGGAGCATAAATCCCAAGGCAAGTCTTTGAAGCTGAAACTGAAGGACCCAGCCATTTTTTTCTATGCATTACCCACAGAGTACAGAAAGTGTGAGCAAAGGTAGCGTATAGCAGGTCAATGTACAAAAGGCATATGCATACAGCAGGCAAAAGTCAAAAAGACAGACTTAAGGCTGCTGTTCAGGCTCTTTCCTCCTCAGTCTCATCACACATCCTTAGAAATTTCTGTCCATTATATCCCTTGGATGTGTGCAGGATGATGTGCAAGGAAATCTGACCTCATCCACTACCTGGTTCCTAATAGGGAAATTGTCTATCTTGTCGCAGCTGATGAAAGCTCTTTATTGTTATTAAATGTCTACAAATAACTCTTAAGTTGCATTGCTTCTCTGGGAGTGACACACAATGTATACAAACGTATATAATTGTTAGGAGCAACTCAGCCTTCTACTGCTGGTTTGCAAGATAAATGACATTAATCAACAGGATGCCTACAGAACTTTTGGTGAGTCATTTGTTATGCTAATTGAGCCACTTAAAGTAAACTGTCAATGAATAGAGATTTTTGACAGCTGAGATGAGACGTGGGGCTAATTAGTCAGCTGCCATAAAAATCCCTGCCCGATTTTAATAATGTAATATTTAAGAGAGAAGATAATGTTAATCATCTGACCAGACCTTTCTCCCAGAGGATATAGTAGCAAAAGGCATAGACCATCATGAAAATAGAGTTTCTCTAGGAAGAAAGCGAAACAAATGGCTGGCTGCACACAGATGACAACCTTTGCAAGAGAGTTGATGTGTCCCATAGGTTACAGCGAACTTTTTAATTAATACACAAAAGCCCAACTTTTGCTCTAAATTACCTGTGTCCTTTTAGATCAATCCCCTTGTTTTCACTCAAAGTATTTTGCATTCATGCTAGCAGCAATGAGATCATTGGGTCTGACTGTAAGACTTAGTCTTAACCTACAAATCAAATGGATTGATCGGATATACATGCTGAGTGTCTAGAAGGCATGAGCAGCATTTTGGCAAGCCCTTCGGACCTAGGTTGATGAAGATGTAATGGTACAAAGTTATGACTGAGATCACAGAAGAAACTTCAGGATGTTACACCTCTCTTCAGAATAAAGAGCTTGTAATTAATTCCATGATTAGGTGGTGTTGCATCTTTCACTCTTGAAATTGTGCTGCTTAGGGAGAGTGACATTGGTTTTAGGACTATCCAACACAGCAGCAAAATACTTCTGGAGTGGAAGCCAGAGCATACTAGGAACTTTCTAAGTCTAAGAGACATAGAAATACTTTAGAAGAAATTACTGTTCCTCTTGTACTTAGCTGCTGTATAATATATGTAACTAATCTTGATTCCACTGAGGACATGCTGAAACTGTTGTCTTAAAAGACAAGACTGTGCCCTACAACTGTATTCCACCCAAGGTGGTTGTAGTTCTGTGGCAGGTGAACAATGACTCTAGTACTATGGCAGTGTTGGTAGTAACCACCGGTTACCAGCTTCCATCTGAAATGGTCACTTGCTGAAAACTTCCTCAAAAACATTTCTCTTTTATTACAAATTTCCATACTTAATGTCATACAGAAAGATTGTGTGAAATCAGACCTGCCTCGTTTGCTCAGAACAAGCTTTGGAAGGAAAATATATTGAATAAACCCGCCACACTTCTTAAATATTGTCATCCAAATTTTGCATAAAACAATATGATGAAATAAGGTCAGATTCTTTAATATGGTGACAAAAAGCATTTCTATTGCTATTGGTGCTAATTTCTATCGAAAGCAAACATAATCCAGAAGCTTTAACCTTCATATCTTTCTGGTTTGTTTTTTTTTTCCTTTATTTGGAACTTACTAGGCTTCACAAAGCACATTTGGAAGCAAATTGATTTTTTGTAATTCTAAATTTTCAAGCTTTTAAAGATACCAGCATGGTACAGAAAACTGAAGTTAATACTTATTGATAACCTAGGGTAAAATGTTCAAAGCAAGCTTTCGAAGTGGTAAGAAAACAAGAGAGATGTCCGTTAGTGTATCCACTTAAAAATGTCAGCACTACTGGTCTATGTCCACATCTTTTTACCTGTCTTTCTCTTAGTCTATATGTGTACCTACACTTACATCTCTACCATGGTAACACCTCCATAGAGATAGGCTTCCCCATCAGTAAAAAGTGACTGTCTCCTTGAGCTTCTTGCACACGAAGTAGCAAAGGGAAATCTCCATCTGCCTGCTAGCTCAAGGCAGACCAGTCTTCTTCCTGGGGCTGGGCTGGAAAACTCTCTTGTGTGACTTCCAAACATTACTGATAATTGGGGTAGGGGGAAGGATTCAGAAAGGCTGACCTAAGCAGGTCCCATCAACCACAGAGAAAGCTCAGCTTTCTCCAAGTCAAGTCAGTTTAAGCAATCATGAAGCAAAAGGGCCACCACCCAAAACTCCAGGCTTAATCTGGCAGGTGTGAAACAGATCAAACTGCTCCCAGCTTTTTCCTTTCTTTCTGCTTTCTATTGCCACTTAATGTCTTGCCCTGTCTGCAGCAGCATCTGAGTTGGAGTGGGTGCTGTCCTGTAAATTGAAGGGTTAGTGAGGGCTGGGAAAGGTAAAGTGGACATAGCAAGTCTTTAGATTGATTTAACAAATTGAATTATCTGTAAGGCAAGGAAAACCAAAAAAAGAAACAAAATATTTCAGAAGCCCTGAACCTCTTCCTCAAGTTGTGAGAAGCTAGCAAGTCTATTTCCCCTCTGTGTCCAAGCTAAAGAGATGAGAAATGGGGCTCAGACCAACAGACACAGGCTCAAAATTTGCCCTGGGTCCAGCCAATTTGCCAAGTGTATCCTATGCCGGGGCTCACTCAGAGCTCAGACACAGGCTCTGATTGCTTAGGACAGGTTTCTTGCCCAGAACCCAGCTGATTTCTCAAGGACCTTTCAAATCCAATTTTACGTGATTCTGTGCAGAAGATTTATCTCAGTCAGTGGTCAGTGATTCTCGTACGTTCCCCTTTTAATCAACAGAAGATACAAATCTCTCAAGGCCTCCTCTGGCCATTTGTCTCTGGTTTTAGGAACATATATTTTCAGCTTTTGACATCTGCATTGTACTTTTCCAAATGATATCTATTGGAAGAACAAAAACAAAATATGTCTGATTTAAGCTCTCCTTAAAGACATGCTTCATTTATGCGACAGCAACTTCATACAATATTGGCTCTTGAACAATTTGTTGTTTTAAAGACAGACAAAATTTCACACTTTTTCTTTTCCATCTAAAGAATAAAACCCCAAAAGCCAAAATTAACAAACACACACACTTTTGGTGCAGAATTTTGATTCAGAAGTCTACTAATTTCTGTTTAAAAAGACTGAGTTGCCTGATCCCTATTCAGAACTGCAAACCTTAACTCTCGTCTACAATTTCATTTTTCTTGCTTTTCCACTAACACTGAGCAACTTTGAATGAGATTCCCAAATAGACAGTGCTGGGAGATAGGAAACCTAGGGCAGAAGGCAGAGGTGTTCATGTGTGGAGCAGGAAATGAGATTGCCTTCACCTTTACCATGTACAAGGATTTTAAATCCAGACATTGGCATCTGTGTGTGTTAGGAGGATTCTGCATAAGAATATTAAATCATAGAATCACAGAATATCCTGAGTTAGAAAGGACCCATAAGGATCATCAAGACTGGAATCCACACTGATAATGCATGCATTATAAACAAGCCTATGCCTTGAAATCTGGGTTGGGTTGAAGCCTAAACTCACATTTTGCCCCTATCCTTAATCTCCATAATGACCTAAACCCTCCCAAACTTTGCTAAGAAAAAAAGGGTTGTGAAGAAAAAAATCCAACTTTACAGCTTTGACCTATTTCTAATCCTGTTCTGATTGCTAGTTACTGGGCTCCCTTCCAAACATACTGTTTACTTTAGGGCTGATTTTTCTCCATCCAGATTAAAATTCCAGTGAGTTCCTTTCATTCCTTTAGACTGTAACCCCAAATGGGCCATGGTATTTTATTCAGAATATAGTAGCTGGATAATGATGCTCTCAGCAACCTGCAGAACCCAGGCAGTTTGTATATAAGGAACTTGTATGCACACAGAAACATGCAACACGCAGGAGCTCATGTGCACTAATCTGCGTGTTGCCTCATATACACACATGCAGGTAAACATGCACCACGAACATGTTCATGGCCCCTTCTATGCTATGCACCTATGGGCTAAACAATTACACTCACCTATGAGCCTGTCATAAGGCAACAGAAATGCCAGCTGCCTTTGAAGTTTCCCGAAGAGCAGGAAAACGAGTCAACAGTGCTGGCCAACATCACATCATTAATCATCGATTAGCCGAGGTTGTGTGCTCCTGTCACCTGTCACTTTGTAATGCATGCAAATCACTCCAAGAGTAACATTTTCAGCCTGACATTTCCAGGGCCAGAGCTGGGATCAACCTGCTCTTTGTATTCAGGATGAAAAGGAAGTAAAGAAACAAGTGGGGAGATTGTTGGAAGGAGACAGGGAAAACTAAAGAAATAAGAAAAGTCATGAAAAATTGGACAGGAGTGTTGAACTAAAAGACTGAAGTTAAAATTGTGAGGGTTTTTTTCCTATTACCAGGAAATCTCCCATTCAAAGTCATATCTCTGCTCTATAGTTCCTAAAGCGAGGGAACCACAGGGATGATGCTATCTTTCTGCTAAACTCTGTAGAAAGGGAGAATGCTGTCTATTGTTTTTGTTGGGGTTTTTTAATTATTATTCTTAGGAATTTACAAATTAGGAATCCCATTTATCTTTAGAATTGCATTCGAATTGGTCACTGAAAGTTCCCATTACGGTCAATGGATAGAAATAAGATTGTTTTGTATACAGTCCTCTGATCTCTGGTTTAGTTATGTAGCTTAGAAGGAAAATAATTGCTGAAGAACATGGAAGCATCTGATTCTCTGTTTTGATTAACAAGGGAGTTGAGGGTGAGTAGCTCAGATATACACAGCTACTGTAGGCATCTATGTTTGGTGAGTCGAATCTCACCCCTATTAATTTTTAACTCAGTTTGCATTCTGATGATTCAGAAGAGATGTGAAGTGTGATACCAAACTAATTTCCTCTATTATTGTTGTCATGACTATTGAAAGGCTAGGCTAATATAAAGTCCTTGTAGCCTAGATCTGGCCAGCCTAAAAATGCAAGATTAAGTCTTTAATATCTTTATTATGCATTGTGTTCATTAACCAGGCACCTTTCAGTAAATTAGTGTTGCTTGACCAGCTTCTACAGGAAGACCCACTCTTCTACTTACATGCCTTCCCTGATATAGTGACAGCTCAGCTTAAATGCTATTTGGGCTGGTTGTATCTGACCTTATGTCAGTACCACAGCGCTCTCCGTTTAGGCTGATCCACATTAGACTGTGAAGAGAAAAAGATGACTTTATGGTTAAACATATCTCTCTTTAATAAATCAGATGGAGTTAGACAGTAGTCAGGCGGAGAGGATCATATTTGTATCTCTTCAGATAGGTAAGGGGCTCCCATCCCTCACATCTGTTTTTCATAAGATACTCATGTTAGATTTCCTTCATTTTCATCTTTCCTCTCCATTTCACTATTTTCACTTCTCCTCCTTTTGTCCCACTTTGGCAAAATATATCTGCCCTTTTCTGTGTTAATCCTTACATGGAGAGACATTGTTTCAGTGTCAGCAGAGGACACCCTCTGACTGAAAAGAGGAGGGGTCATGGGCTTCTCCCCTGTGGCTCCTCACAGGCAGGATGGTAGTGCATGGTGCTACACCACTTCTCATTACCCCGGAAAGTCAGCCACAAATTAATCTTGCTTATACTGAAGAGGTGGCATTACTGGGAAAGCAGAATGTGCAATCAGCAGCCCTCACCAAGATTCGGTTCCCTGTCTCTGACTTCAGGGGAAGCTCAGTATAGAAATTTTCCTTCCCATTTGGAGGCTGAATTTCCTTTCTTTTCTGTACTGAGATAATTCAGCTTTGTTCTTTAATTCCTTTGCTATTAGAGGATGTGAAGAGGACTATATTTCTGCAGGGATCAGCAGGGAGACATCCCCTCTGTGGAGCCTAAATTAGGGTGCAGGACTCCAGTAACGGAGGGCAATATCCTCATGCTGCCCATAGTATAGGTACTTGCAGGAGATTTTGAAGCTTATTTATTTGGAAAGATAAACTGCAGATCATGAAGGTAATTAATCATGGACTCATGGATGAGCACATCTGGAAGGAACCTCAAGAGGTCATCTTGTCCATCCCCCAACATGAAGGCAGGATAAATGTACACAGACCATCCCTGACAGATGTGTGTCTGCTTCTCTCTGCTTCCACTCTGGATGCTCTCACACCATTATCCATCTAGTGAAGAAGCTGAGTTGAGGTTATGAGGAAAAGCAGAAAAATATCACTTTTTAAGCCTGCAGATTTCCTCCTTACTGCCTCTTGGGGCCTGCATCCAGTTTTTGGCAAGTGAAAGATCAGATCCTCACTGTAAAATCTTATGAAGGGAAGGCGGTGTGAGCAATTTGTTCATTTTGTAGCCCAAGTTCTGTTCCGAGATGTAAGACCTTTTTTATTGCTTGTTCAGTAGTAAAGCTCAAAATTAAATCTTATCTGGATGTGTGCATGTGTAAAAAATGAGAGCAAAAGAGAGGGAGGAAAAATTAAGTAAAAGAAGAGTGAAGAGAAAAAAACAGGCACAGAGAGGAAGGTAAAATATGTGAGATGATAGGGAAAAGGCAGAGAGGGCCAGGGACTGCCTTGAAAGGAGGAATGGAAAAACAGGAGGAACAGAAGGAAGACAACAGGCTGAAGTGAGAACATAAAGAGCTGTTGTTTAAGCCGGCCATTTGTAACAAACAGATCAGAAAGATTTTTTGTTGTTGTTGTCCTTAAGTGACTTCTCCCACTGGCTAGCATCTCATTTTATGTCAGGTAAGTAAGCCTGTCTAATTGGTCCCTTGTTCAAGAATGGGAATATCGAGCTGAGGCTGCTCCTTCTAAAGTGGGATCTTGTCCAATTTATGGTCTTAGCAGATGTGATCTCTTCAGGGTTCCACTGTAATGATAAATTGAAACATTTGAATGCTGCGTTCCTAGGTCTGGGCATCCAGCTTTGTGAGTGGGGAGAGAGGATCTGATCAAGTTTCTTTCTGAAATGACAAATTGTGACTTCCAGAAACTTGACTTAGTCCCACTTGCAAGCCTAACATTGTGGAGGCCTAGAGAGGGTCGGGCAAAGAAGGATGTACCAAGGTCACTTGAGTCTGAAGGACTCAGGTCTGGGAGTCAAGATCTCCTTCAAGAATGAATGTCTGAAAGTGCACCTTGAGTCAGAAGCACTTTAAATTAAGGTGACACTTACAAACACTTTATTAATAATTAATAAGTGATTAATGAAAATTACTTTTTAGCTGATAAATTGCTCGAAGACACATTAGAGCATGTTTCACGAAAGACATGGATAAATATTTTTATGCATTCCCGTTTATAAATGCTTAGTAATGGGCTCTCAACTTTCAGGTGCCTCGGCATCATTTATTCCCATCATCCTGGTGGCATGCTATAGAGACATCTTATAATCATTTATTTTCAGAATTTGTTCCTATTAATCATGTATTAATTATTATTAAGAAAACATTTGTGCACACTCCTCTTAATCTGAATTCTTGCCTGACTGGTTTTCCTAGGAGTGTGGAGGAGCACCCAGCTTACACAGCTCATCATGTTACTCTAGAGCATTGCAGGTGGCTGTCTGCCTCTTCACTAGACGACCTCACTTTACTCTAGCT
This sequence comes from Porphyrio hochstetteri, assembly GCA_020800305.1. Taxonomy (NCBI): domain Eukaryota; kingdom Metazoa; phylum Chordata; class Aves; order Gruiformes; family Rallidae; genus Porphyrio; species Porphyrio hochstetteri. The sequence continues at coordinate 83,483,172 of CM036938.1, read as the reverse complement.
AAGGACTGAGCCTGCTCTGTCCTTGCTGATTTTCGTCCTGTAGAGCAAAGGGAGGATCTACAAGGATGCACCGTGCATTGTCACCAGTACTAAGTAGCACTGCCATTTCTGTCCTGTCCAGGCACTACAGGATGGGGATTTATAGCTGTAACCTGTCCTTCTGTGAAACAGAACAGTGAGTTTTTTCTCTGATCTGGTAGGTGGCAAACCAAAGCACAGATGTACAGAAGACCTGATCTATGAAATTTTTTTAGGCACCTTTGGAAATTAATGATCTTGCAGCTGAAAATGCCTTATGACTTGCTTGCCGTTCAGTCCTGTGATGGTTCTTTACCCACTGGCTCGCTCTGCTGCAAGGTCAGGCTTCATCTGTCAGTGAAGAGTACACAGAGACAGGGAGAAGATGGGCTGTGTAAATTCTTTACACTGGGCTTTGGATGAATCTATTCCTCCATAAAAGTCAGAACAGCATGAAGGCTATTGTTATTTGTATTAGCCGTAAGGTTTGACAAGACAGGGAAGCCTAAGGAAGTTATGAAGATGACTTCAAAACTGGCCCTAAATCATAGAAAAATTTCTGGAGCCAGACTGATTTTTATTTTTTTGACTGATTGGCAGTAGACCAGTAGACATGACTGCTGACTGGTGATTTTCAGATACATTTAGGCCTGTGGTTGCTAATCCTCAGCTGAGAGTATGTTGTCACTAAGATCCCTTAATATCATTCTGAGCAATGGGAGATCAAAGAAGTAACCTGTTCAGACCAAGTACTGGTGACAACACTTGTTCACTGCTTTGGTCTTCTGGTCAGCAAAGGCCTCGATGATCTCTGATCTGTTCTATATAAGCACAGTAAATCATGGATACAAGCTGTCTCAGCCTAAAAATTATTTCAAATACAGATCTCAATTTATTCACTACATTTTTCATGGTGATAGAGGACAATATTCCAAAACACATGCGCTTCCCCAGGAAAGTTTTTCAAAAACATGCATTCCTTGGAGAGTGAAAAAAATAACAAAGCCTATTTACCTGCAGTGTTTCATCTTGCAATTCCTTTCTCTCATATCTATCGAGCTGCAAATGAAACTTCCTGTGCCAATTGGTTCAAAGTTATTGAGGGGAGAGGAAAAGAAAAAGAGATATGTAAAAAGACATTAAGATGCAGAATAATCACAAAATCCCTCATTTATTTAGGAAACCAAACTAAAAATAATTTGAAAATTGAGTCAAAGTTTCCTATGTCTGTCCCTGGATCCCATACAGAGCTCTGTGACAACAGACCATTGTGCAGGACACAATAGCCCTGTGACTCCTGAATTGAATTTGTTCTGCCTGTTCATGGCCAGTTTGCGCTCAATTTTTATGCCTGTTGCAGCACACACATTAACCAGAAGCATTTCTCACAGACAATGATTTCTCCATGAGCAGCTGTGGAATATGCACAGTGCAGTGACTTGCTGAATTCGTAATTATGAATGCTCCTACTGGAAACACACAACTGCAAAAGTTATGCTCTTCCAGGCAGAGAACAGAAACAATTTATCTGCCTGCCTAGGTGCTTGTACTGCCTGTGTCAGGCTGCGGAGTGCCTCTCGATCATTACTTGACTTACTGCTTCAAAAACTTTGGAAAATCAGGGAAATACTAACTCAGTGGCCTCGACGTGGGGGATTAGAGACAGGACAAGCAAGCTGGCTGATTTGGGAACTGAACTGAACTAAAATCTAGTAGCCATCGTTCCAGATAAACTCCTTGTCTGACCAGAAACAGCCACTGCAATTTGGTGTTGAGTTGCACTGTTGATGGATGGCTAAACTCCAGCTATAATACAAGAAATGTGTCTCACATGCAGCTTTGTGATCAGTTCTTAAAAAATTAGAGTCAGTAGCTACTTAAAAATAATTTGGCAAGAGCACAGGTATCAGACCAAGAAAAAAAAAAATTACAAAATGCCTCTCCATCCTTTCCTCAACCCCATAGTTTTGACTGATTTTTAAAGTGATACCAGCAGTATAGGACACAGCGTTGCCTTGAAAGTAGAGGAAAAACATCTAAGCAAAAAAGAAATCTGGATTCTGTTCCCATCTTTTCTTCCATTGGGCATGTTGCATCCTTGGGTTATTTGTTCTCCCTCTGCCTACCTGTAAAATTAAGGCAGTTTGGGGAAATTTTCTGCAAGCTACTTCCCACAGAAGGTGCACAGGGCCTGCGTGTTGCTAATCACACCCATCTAGAGCTGTTGCGAAAGGATAAGGAAAGGGTGGGCACTCTGAAATAAAGAAATGCACGTGGGGCATGCATGTGGAGAGCTTGGAAAGCACCTGAGGCTGGGGTTTGTCTCAGTGTAGGAGCTGCAGAGAGGAAGTGCAGATCAAGAGACAAGAGCTGCATTTAGAGGTGTCTCGCTGTCACACAGTTCAGTCAGACCAGGGCTGCTGACACCGTGATCCCTCGTGCAGAACAGCCATCACATGTTCTCTCTCTCCAGGCAAACACTGCAAGCTCCTGGTCTGAACTGATCTCTTCCCTCCCACCTTATCAGGGCTGACACGTGCTCAGGTCCAGCACCATGGGAATACCAGACACTGGTAAACCCTCACATTCTTTATAAGATGCTCCAGGGGTAGCTAGCAGTATGTCATGTCTCTGCAGGTATTATGAGAAAAGAACCAGAGACACAGGTGATTACAAATAGATTCAGAGATATAACTTTCCATCCATTTCCATCAGCCCCGGCCCTCTTTAATATTTAGCTATTTCTCAATAAACTAAAATGACAGCAGAGTCTCTCCTGCTGAGTGTCTAAAATATATGTGTATACATTATACACAGATCGCTCCTTATTTCTTTCCCTCCTTATATCATTAAACTGGTGTTGTGTCTACTGCTCTGTAAATGTGTAAATGGCAGTTTCTCTTACCAATAGTGGGAAAGTTTGAATAGTGTGGTTTTGCTCTAGATGAAGGAAGGAAGAGGAAAGAGGAGGACTGTCTGCATGTCTACTGGGTGATGAATGCGTGGTTGTGGGTGTTAAAGCAAAAACTATTTCCTCAGTCTTGGAGGTATGTTCCTTGACAGACTCCTACACCCATGAAAACGCTTATGTGCTTAAATTCTTCTTTAGGATCTTAATCTTCTTTCCTTATATTGGGCATAAAACATCTAAATAGGAGTTAGGTACCTTGATGTCTTTGCAGATCTCTCAAGTTTCTCCTTCCCTGGTGTGTTAATTTTTATACACAAAGTCTTACCATGGGTGAGGGGTACAAAACTGACTGATGAGCACACAGATGTACGGAGGGGTGTGTGACTGTTCTGCTAAAGCATGTCACAAGGGCAGTAGCCTGTTTGCAGCATTGTAACTGGGCAACAGGCCTATCACAGGAGCTCCTTCAAGCAAGGTGTCATGCTAGGAGACCTTCTACACCACCTTCTAATGGTTCTGTGGCACATTACACAGACACAGACACACGCACCAGGGTCCACAGTAGGTCAGGCTACCACAGAGCACATGGGCACAGGGAGCAGAAGAGGGTTTGTGGCTCTTCAGTGTAGAGGCATAATGTTGCGTGCAACAGGAGGGGACCCACTGCAAGTGATACGGACGAGTTGCTTGAGTAGTGACTGAGAATAGATTTGTCTACCCATTGGGAGTCTGGGCTTGGCTCTACTTCATAAAGACTGCAGGACTCTCCTAAATCAAGGGGATATTGCCTATACATCTGGGATGCTGTAATTCCACATGTGTAGATATATATCTCTAATAAAGAGAAATCAGCACACAGATAAAAGCATCCCAAATAATTAAGTGCACAATGAGCTATCAGTCAATACCGAAAACTGTACCTGTTCAGACTCCTTGGGAGAGACATACCCAAGATCCATCTGTTCAATGATCTAAAAGGGAATGCTTAGAAGAAGCATTTAAGAAATAAATGTAGCATGGAGTCACGCTTGCCTGCATTAATCCACTCCAAGGTTCTGGCAATCACTAAACCAAAGGGCTTCCAAACCCCTTCCTGTTGAAGGTGTACCAGAAAGTAGTACACTTCTTGTAAGATCAAGAAATACTGCTTGCAAATTTTAAGCTTCATATCACTTATTTTTTAACCTCTGACTATGGAACAAAGGTTGCATTTAAAATTGGATCTAGAGTAGCCTTGATTTGTCCATGCAAGTACATGCTCGGGGTCACGAAAGAGCTTCTCAACTTCTACTAAAGGCCTGTGGTGAGCAAAGAAAGTGAAGTGTGTTTGGGTGGTAAAAAGAGATTTGGCAGAAGGAGGTGCTTTAAAGAGGAAGTGGAAGAAGTCTCCCTGTCCTGGGGGCAAATTCTGAGGCCAGAGGGACTCTTGCTCCATTTGCACTCCAGTGGTGCATTTCTGCTTTCAGGAGACTTTCCTGATATTCCACCTTCACTTGCTCATTTTGGAAGCTCTGGCTATAATTAAACTCTTCCTTTAATGAGATACCAAATCCAGTCTGTAAGAAAAGACGTGTTCATCAAGGATTTCCATCTGTGTCAGGGGACATTTCCACTTGCTTTGACTCCTGCTTTGCCCCATCCCCTTTGGACCAGAGCTGTCTTTCAGTAGCCTTGAGTGTATTTACAAGGACACTTCATCTTCCTCTGGCTAGATGTACTTTTAGCCTCATGAAGACTGAAGGGATTGGGGTGGTTTCTGGGACTGTTATTGAAGCAGAAGCCTGAAGTTGGGCAGAAAAGAGCTGTGTGCAAGGTGGTTTCAAGGTTTAACTGTTTGACATGCTCACTTATGAAGTGCTTGAAAGCCTTCCAGACCAAGCAGTGTCTTGCACTGCTCTTCCAAAGTTGGTTTTGTTTTGTTTTTTTCCTGCTACGGGTAAAGCTGAGGGGCAGCCTTACTGACAGTGGTTTTCTAGGCATGGACTGTCTGGTCACAGTTGGGAAGGTATCCACAGATGCTGAGGGAGTGCAAATAAGACAACTATTAGTCCTTCTCTCTGGAAGCCAAATATGCTCATCCTTGTGTTAGCCTTGTCCATCACGTATTTGGCAGGAATGATCCCAAAGGCTTGCACTCAAAACACCCATTCCTCAGCTGGGGACAAAAACCAAACAGAAAAACTCCACTGACTTCAACAAAGCTGTGCCTTTTTACGCCAAGCAAGCATCTACATCAAGGTATCTTGGGGCAGCTTGAGAGGCTGGAAATCATGAGCTATAATTATGTCTGAGTAGTTCACTGACCTAAAGAGAGAGGCTGAATGTCATTGTCTTCATAGCCAGGACATTTGCCCATTTCCAAGGTTAAGCTGTGCTCTTTGTATCAGACACATGCAGCAGACTGTGGCATTGCCATCCGTTGTAAGAAACATGGGTCTTGCTGCTTTGACCAGGGTGTGTGGGATGGTAGGCTATGTATCAGTATTGCAGGCTCTATGATGGGATGCCCACATGGCCTATACATTCCTGTGTGTGCAGGGGGAGTGCTGCTTATCCTCAGAAGAGACGAGCAGTAATATGGAGAAAGAAAGGTCCATGTAAGTGAATTGTGCTTCTAACTCCACTGCCAAATGGCTGTAGGACAGGTGTAATCTGCCTCTCTTCTAGCAATCTGTGATTCCTTGCTACTGCATCATTGCCTTTAAAAGCACTTTCTACATTATTTTCATAAATTTCTTAAGGACTTCTTGGATCTATTTATACTTTACACCCCATAAGGTTCTATGCCAAAGAGTTCCTCTGGTAAAATATATGTTGCATAGATAAACAAAGAAAACCTTTATTTTGATTTCAAACTTGTTCCTAGACAGTTTTTCTTTTTTCTTTTTTTTTTTTTAAATATGGTAAATGACTGCTAACTATCAGTTTAAAAATCCCTTTGACATTTCATTCATGCTTTTTATACACATCAATTTGATTTCCACTCTATTGTCTCATTTCAGCTGGGGTATCTAGTCCATTTCATCTTACCAGTCCTATGGAAACTGTTCTTTCCCTCTGATATTTACAGTCATCCTCTTCTCTGCCCTTTCTAGTTCTATTTTATTCTCTTTTTTTTTTTGGTTTTCTAGTGGATTCCATGCACCATCACAGGAGACAGAGCCAAACTCATTTATGATAGGAACTTTGGAATATAATTTTGTTGCCTTTTTAATTCTATTAAAGGACTCTGTGCTCATAGTTCACCTTCCAGAAGGAGAAAAAAAAATAACAGAAAGATTTGGGGTTTATTTTTTATTTGAATTAATTACTTAAAAGAGGGGAAAAAACCCCAACACCCAAAAAAACTAACCCCAACTTCTGCCTTGGATGGATGGGTGTTTTTGCTGTCAAGCTAAAGCTGAATGCACAGCTCCAGGGCATTGCTCCAATATTTCAGTTCTTCAGCTAGGTGATACTTCTCAAGTGTTTGCACAAGAGATGCATCACAGAGTGGGGGAAGGAGGGGTGGAGAAGGAAGAGTCTGTCAGCAAGAGGCCCCATGCTAATCTTCTCCTTCAAGACGGGGCCCTTTTGGAAACCTGTTTTAATATTCATGGTCTTTAGGTAAATAGTCTCTGAGTCAGGCTGTCAGTTTCTGCAAATGTGGCTGTCTTGCTGAAGCTACTGCACATTTATCAGTGAGTAAACAGTGACAGGAGTAGGGGGATTAGAGAATTAAATTAGTGTGTTACCACTCTCCTTCTCAAGTTTTTGGCATTGCCTCGTGTGTGTTTTGTTCCAAGAAGTTTTTTGTGGGTTGTTTTTTTTTCTAAATCTCTCTCTTCCTCTTTCTGCTCTCATACACACCCATGTCACATACTTACTTGAAATCTCTGAGGTTTTCCTAATTTTCTTTTTTTTTAAATTATGAGGATTTAAAATTCAATTTCCTATCAAAAAGAGATCTTTACAATTGCAATAAAGCAAGCTGTAGGAGAGGATCAGGAGATGCTTGCTGACACTGACCAGCTCTGCTCTTTCTTTCCCAGACCTTTGAAGTTTCTCTGGCTGGGGTTCCCAATTGAACAGCTCTGTTCCAGTGAGAAGAGCTGGCACTTCCCATCTGTACCAGTCTTATTTTTTCCTCCTTTCTTTCCCTTCCCTCCCCACTCCCCACAGGGCATGACATAGACTCTGCCACCTGCCTTGCACTCATCAGGTTATAAGCCAAATATGCAAGTGCCTTGGCAGCACCATGTTCTTGACGTCCTTTGTTGCCATCCCTTGACACCGACACACAGACACGCGGTGGTCACCCCTTCCCCCATCCCATCTGTGAAAGGAGGAGACGATTTACTCTCTTCTGGCAGCCAAAGCCAGACCAGTTTCACAGGATGCCAATTAGGCCTTGGAGACACTAAGCAGGTCATGTCCAGTGAATTTCCCACCAACCGTTGCAGGGGTGTTGGTCCTGGTGTGGTGCTGGGAGCTCCTGGGCACTCCTGCTGCTTAAACCGCAGGAGCCTGACCAATTAGTGTTTTAAGGCACAGTGAACAAGTTGGGGGGTCAGCATCTCAGACACTGCTTAGATCAGTCATGTAACGTGTGCCCTGGTTTCACAGCACAAACAGAGCACATGTTGAGCATCCTTTTCTGCTTGCTGTATCCGTGCCAGTCTATTGGGAGCACCATGAACATGGCACCGACTTTCAGGCTCCCTTCCCAGCTCAGAGTAGAAAAACAGTGGGAAGGAAGGAGAAAAGAAACCACTTCCCTGTGCGTCTCCTTGCCTTGTGTTAGGCTGATATTCACTGGCATGTATACTGCTACAGATGGGACAACACTATCTTGTTGTGTATCCAACCTACAGAGTTTGACTTGTATTTGTGTCTGCTAGGTTCTGCCAGGTCCGCTGAGGTGGGTGGTGGGGAGTCAGTGCTGCAGCTCTTCGGATTTATTATAAACACCCAGCTCGAATCTATGCAGGCTTCTCTTACAAACCTCATAGTACGCTTTCTCAGGCAAAGGTTTCTTTACAAAGCAGAAACTCTTCCCCATTCTTTGGCAGGATTTTTTTTTTGGGGGGGACTGACCATGCTGGGACTGTTCTTGCATGCAAGTCATTTGGACTAAACCCTGTAAAAGCCACAGCATATGGTAGTTTGTGTCTGATCTGTCCTTTAGCTGTAAGGGCTGGCCTGGTTTATGTTCTGTTGGAGGGCTGGGGTGGCAGATGGGGCAGTTAATTTTGTTGCTGATGGGCAGAGGAGAGAGACCACTGCAGGTTTCCATGGGACCCTTGAAGTCCTTTACAAGGGCTAGGATGGGATGAACTTCTCCATCTGCACCCACTTACCCCATAAACGTGACCCTTTAAAAAGTTGCTGGTGGATGTTTCTGCAGGGAAAGGGCATAGGTAGAATAAGGAGATCACAGGGCAAATAAAGAGGGTCACTTTGGCATTTCCATCCCTGTGAACACCTACCAAAGTGTTGAGCTGTATAACAATCTTCTGAACTAGACAGAAATTGCATTTTGGCAAATTTGCTATTGACCATGTGGACATCCCTGTGACATTTCCTACACCCCCTCTCCATCACCATCAATCTCCTGCAGGAGGAAAAGATGGTCCCACAAATGGCCTGAGTTCAGACCGTCTGTAAGAGTGCGACAACTCTAATTTCAAGATGTCAGTGGAAGAAATAAAAATAAAATAAAATAAAATAAAAAATAAAATAAAATAAAATTTTAAAAAAATTGGAAGTCACCAATAGAGCCATCTCCCTCCACACCCTTGCTTTCACACACACTACCCAGATAATGACAGCCACCCTTGGGGGCTACACCATATGGAAACCCCACGGTAGATGGAGCCTGCAGCTGCTGCCCCCAAGTGAGGGCCCAGGCCAGACAAATGGACCTGCTGCTATGGTGTAAAGGACTCTAAGCTGCACGTGTGTTCTCTGCCCAGGATACACTCCTCCTCATGACACATGGCACATCTCACTAACAGCAAACACACATAGATGCCATCCAGCTGGGATGGGAACAAGAGCAGATGCTCCTATTAAAAAGGCCGTAAGACTTAGTGCCCCTGTGTCCCGTTCAAAGGGAAAGTCCAAAGTGGCTTGTACAAACAGAGGCTCTTTTCCTTCTGTCACCTCCTCCTCCCTGGGTATGAGTGTAATGATCAGCCATCCCCAAAGACATTTCTGCTTAGTTTAGTGCTTTGTGGGATGTCGTTTACTGTCATGGGTCTTGTCTATCTGTTTGCAATGGTTGAAGCTGCTGCCAGGACTTCCCATGCTGATTTTTTTTTTTTTTGTAATTTGGTTGTTGGATTTCTGAACGTGTTCTAGCTGGGGACAGGTGGGATTTTTTAAGTGTGGGAGTTTTCCTGGTTATACATATCAGTCCTGGGTGCAAATCTGAACCTCAGCTTCATGCTAAAACACAGAACAAGAATTTCCTGTTGGTACCAAAAGGAAATCCTTTATTTCTTGGCATCAGAAACTGTCTCTCCAGAGGTATTGTGGGACAGGGAACTGAGAATCAGGTACATGGTGTGTCATACCAGAAGATGTCTGCATTTCTCATGTGTTCCCATGGGCTTCTTAGAGATGGATTGTGTCAAGAAGAAAGTAAGGGTATGGGTTTTTTCCCTATCCATTCCCATAATGGCCCTAGGGAGGAATTACAGACTCCCAAACCTTCTGAAGTCCCAAATGATCATGGTCACACCTGAGAGTCTGTTTTCCTCTCATTAATGACCAGCCTTGCTACAACTGAGCAGGGATGAGGTTGAGATGCCCTGTCAGCTAGCACAAAGTTAGTCAGGATTGTGGTGTGCCCTCACAAAAGGCTGAAGGTGCAGCCAGCAGACCTCCCTGTGAAATTCTTGTCTTTCTTCGGGTCAGGGTGGAAGAGGAGGGTAGAGGCGGGACATGCTGCCTATGCCATCAGCTCTCCCAACCCACTGCTTTTGGAGCAAGCAGCAAAGGGAAATTAAGTGCAATGTTCTTCTTTGCAAATCTGTGGGACATGGGAGGCGACAATATCCTATCTTCCTCTTTTCTCAAAAACTTCATCAGTGCTCGTGTTTATCTGGAGGTTAGCCACAGCCCAAAGAGCCATTAAAACAAAACCAGGCAAAAAAGCTTGTGTGTATTGCTGCAACCTGAAAAATAGCCTGGGATTATGCTGTAGCCGAGGGATGGCTCTTAATGTGATGCACTTGAGAGAAAACAGACCTCTGGCATAACCAGCAATATGATTAAGGGGTTTCTTTGTTTCCAGTAATGCAATATTCAAGCCTAACACATGCAGGATTAATCAGCCTCTTCCTGTGGACTGGGAGTGGGACATGTGTGAGAAGTTACAGCCCTCGTTTAAACCAAACTGCAGAGGATTTTGTGGGGTTTTCGCTCATTCTTCTCATCTGCAAAATGCCACTTTGATGGTTTATATCAGTCATAACAGCACCACATAATGTTTTCTGAGCCCAACTGACCCTTATTTAGAGATCAGGAGGTAATGAAGGCGCAGTGAAATGATATCGATGCCACTGCTGAAAAATTTCAGTGCTGGATTGCAATTTGCTGGAGCAGGGGGCCCTGGGGAGGGGATGACGGTGGGTTAACCCTTTCCTTCTGCTCCTCGTCCTCCTCATTCCAGCCAGCCTCTGGTCCACAGCTCTCAGAGCAAGCTGCTAAAAGAAGCTTGATTTTGGTATTGCAAGGGGTGCCTTGACTTTCCGCTAGAGCTGTTCTGCCACGTGGATCCAAGGCCAGACTGCAGGCGATGGATGCCCCTGGGCTGAACCTGCTGGGTGCACTGGGCAAACTCAGTTTCCCTTTAGGCCTTCCCTAACTTCCTGGGATGCTTGAGGGAGCAAAATGACCACCCTTGCAAAGCACGGACTCCAACTACTCAGGCTGATTGGATTAGCAGGAGCGATTGGATTAGCTGCTAATGAGTAGTTGTCACTTGAGCTGTTGCATACCTCACTGCATTACTAAACCCACAAAGTCAACCGTCCTCACCACACCTTCCCGCCCCCTTACATCCTTAAAGCACCGTTTAGCCAAAGCTAGTGAGATTTTTGGGGTGCAGGTGGGATGAATGCGGGTGCAAAACTCGGTGCAGTTTCGGGGGGGTGCAGAAAACTGAACACAAACGCAGGCTGAAGGAAAGCCTGGGTAGGAAAAGGCGAAGCAGAGGATGCCATTGCACATTGCCGTGTGTTGGACATTAATATGTTAGGAAGGAAACAATGTAATACCCAGGAACCAGTGCATTTCCTGGAGCTCTGGGATTTGGGGAATCCTTTGGATTTTTTTATTTTTTTATTGGATTTCTCAAAAGCTACACGAGCTGCCTAACCTCATCTTTCCTGTAATTCAGCTCGTTCTGACGGTGATTCAATTGGGGTGGGGAGAAAAAATCAAAAAACAACTCAAAAAACACCATAACAAAACAAAGCCAAAAAATAATAATCCCACCACACTTTTCCTCCAGATAAAGGGGGAAATCAGTGGGTTGTGTGTGTGTGAGCTGTCAGAAACCTCGCACATGTGCTCACACACACCCTCGTCTTTGCGTAAGGTACAAGCACCGAAATCTGATAATTAGTATGACAGATAAGATTAGGGGGAACTGTTAGGTAGATACAGTAGATAGGGTGGACTTTTTTCTTGTATAACATTTTTACATTTTTTTCTCTTTCTTCATTTCTAAAGCTTTTTTTTTTTTTCCACAGTTTCAATATATTTTTCACTCTGCCTCATTTTCTCACAGTGCTGTTTTTTACTTTTACCTCCTTCCCCAACACACAGTCTCTGCTCTTTTGTTCACTACTTCTCTTAATTGGAAAATTAACTCAGTAGCTTTAGAGATTGAACTGAAATGTTCAAACCCGTGATGTTTTAGTGACTTTGAAATTAAGCACAAAAAAAAAATATTTCTTCCACCTCCCCAGCTCATGAGCAGGTCTGGTAGATTTTGTAGAACAAAGAGCCAAAGAACTCTTTTCCCAGTATGGTTTTGAATCAATATTTTTTTAGGAAAAAAGGTTACTTTTCTTTTATTGTTTCTGTGCTGTCTCCACCCATTGAACTGAAATTCCACCTTCACTCTCCTTTTTCCTCATGGCAAAAGTTATATATAGAAAACTCTTGGATTTGTAGGTGTCCACATGCCAAGTGATCAGAAGAAACACTGAGATAGGCAAATGGAAATAGATTCCATCACCTTCCAGAAAAAAAATCCCACCCTCTCATCTCCTTTCTGAAATGAAGGACTACAGCTATAGCGATGCATCTCCCAAGGCAAACAGGTGGCCAATGTGTTGGCTGGACCGAAAAAGAACGTAGGAGGTGTTGCAAGCCTGGTTATATTTATTTCCTTGCTCTTCCCTGCTTACTCTGTTTCACTTACGTATGGTTTAGTTTTCTGGTCCTCCCTCTACCTGCTCAGCCTTGCATATTTATTTGGAGCTACGATGAGGAGCGTGATAACGCAATCCTACTCACAAGTGAGAGGCCCCTAGAAAGTGCGGGAACTGCTCTGGAGGAACCAGGGTGCTCAGTTGCTTTGTCATCTTGTGTTACTAATCTCTACCCCTACTTGCTGAACTGAAGGAACAAAATCACATTTCAGTCATCTCTTTTCCTTATCGGATTCATGCACGAATTCCAGGTTTGCATGATTGTGGCGTTGAGGAAGAGACCTTTGGTGCAAACTGATAAGGGTTTGACCCATACTGAGGGGAGCAAGGGAAGCGAGATAAGGTCAGGAGGGGGAACTGAGCATAAACACCATGGTTACTGTTTCTGAAGCACTATTTGCCCAGATTAATACAATTTGTGAAATGACAATCCCTGTGGTGGTTTTGTCCCTGCAAACGTTTGCTTTTCGGATTAAGCCTAATTTGATTTTATTTTCTATTTCCTTCCCTGAGAGCCCTGTGCCCGTCTCCGAGACCTGCTGACGGACACGGGGACTCTTTGTGCTGCTTCTTCCTCACTGAGGTGGAACAGGGAGAATTGCATTTCTTTGCTTTTCCTCCTGCTGTCCTGGAAGAGAAGAGCTGACAGGGGGAGGGCAGAAGAGGGGGAAATTGTGCTGGGGACAGGTCTTTTCTCACACAGATATCAGCAGCCTTTACTGTCCTTTCTTATGGGAGTTTGAAGAAGAGACCCTTATACCTATTGATACTCGTTCTCCCGTATACATGTATGTATTTAAATGAAGCACCTCCATCAAAGATAACTATAATACATTTTAATCTCAGTCTGATAAAGTGAGATGTGGGAATCTCTTCTTTCAAAGCAGCAGCCCGAATGAGTTCTTTGAATCTGTAAAAATGTTCCAGTGCTCATCACTGTCCTTGTAAGATCTCTCGTCCCTTCTCCCTTCCCTATACAAATTTCCAGGCTGGACATACCCAATCTTCTGAAATGAATCCATGACTCCAGCTGTATGCCTCCCACCCATCTCGATGCATTTTCTTCTGCTTCATCTTTTGGCTGTCCCAAGTCTGACACACCATTCAAGACCAGTCCTTATTCCATTATTCCTATTTTATTCCCCTGGCGAACTAGCTTCACCCCAGCTCAGGTGCCCATCAGGCTACTGTGTTGTCACCCTGAAAGCCTGACTGTAATAGATAGGCAGAGAATCACAGAGGATGGTGGGGAAAGAACAAGGGGGGTTACAGCCCTGCGTGGCACAATTTAGGGGGGAGGACATACATAATAATATTTCTGACCCTCTCAAACAGATCTTTTCCCTCTCACAAGAACCTGAGGGACACTGATTCCTCTTGCCTTGGCTTTACATGTGCCCGGAGGCTGATGCCACTTCCCAGCAGCCAGCACTGTTTCTCAGAGCTGTCTCAGGGAGGGCATCATGCTGCTGTGCCTGTGGGGCCGCTTCCCCTAAACCTCTACCGCGGGCGACTGGGCACAGGGCTCAGAGCCAGGGAGGAGAGAGCCAGGCAGGGATTTCTGCCCCATTAACTCCCCTCTCCCCGTAATGAGGATTGGCTTACGTAAGAGGGGATGGCATGTGCCTGCGCAAGGCTCAGGATGGGGAGGACATCTGGATAGCTCTGCCTCTCCAGCAGTATTGTTTTGAACAATGTAACCAGGTAAATGCCTTGATAGACTAGACCACATCGCCAAGATAGCATTACTAATTTGATTATGTCGCTGTGACATTATTAACCCACTCAACCATCCTTTGGATGCTTCACTGCATCCTGAACTTGCGCTACTTTTCCTTCCCAATGACAGGCTAAGGGTTCTTTCTCCCTAATCTATTGTTCTACATGACTACTGCTTTACACAATAATTTCTCATAACATTCAGCTTTCCTAACAGCTAGCTAGCTCTCTTCTTTTTTCTTTTATATTTCTGCCCGTCTGCCTCGTTCTATCTTTCTCTACCTGTCTAATCATACTGTCTTCTATAATAATTGCATAAAATATTTCTTTGTTATTATTGTAACCATATACATAGTGTATGTTCTTGAAGAATAGTTCAGCCTCTCACTCATTTAAAAAAAAATAAATCTCTGAATGTATTTTACATTAAATCAGTATTGGATAAAAGGCCTTTCCCACTCAAAGGTTTGCTCTCTAATCTCTATGCTGTGGAGATATACCCTCATCGCTCCCCTTTCTTCTGCTCCGTATATTCTTTACATTGCTTCTTGCCAAATTCACAGTGTTAGGGAGCAGAGGGTGCAACTCTCTCCCCTCTCTTATAGTGTAGATTATAGCCCGTTGGAAAGGAACTTTTCCCAAGAGTAGAGTTTGAGTCCCTTTGAGCCAAGACAGGAACTCAGAAGAAAATCTCCCATCCAAGGGTGATCATCTCATCCTTATAATGGCTAAACTGTTTCTGCCTGAAGCAGCCTGAAACTGATGATACCCAACCAGAAAGGTCTCCCCACGTCGCATGTAGCAAAGGGATAGCCACTAAAGAGAGGTCTCTTCAGGCAGCCTGAATCCACAGCCTCAGTAATTGTGTTGTGCCTGTGTCTGCTTTCTCTTCAGGTATAAGCTGTTATGTGCCCTGGTGTAGTTTTTGAGAGCCATGGTGTACACAGAGAAGCAAGCCTCACTCGAGATAGTGAGACTCAAATGCATTTTTAAGTCTGTGCTAAATCAGGACCTCGGAGTGTTCCTGGGAGGGGATTTCTTCTCTAAGGCATTGTGCAGAGCTGTCTCTTCGTATCACATGAATAACCGTGATATTGGGCTCTTAGTGTTAGAGATGCCTTCCTCTTTTAGTTATGCTGAGGAATCACTTTACTGGGATCTCAGCTTTTGCTCTGTTTCTCTTCTTCACATCTATGTTTTGCAGCAGCAACAGCAATACTGTACCAATAGCAGTAGTAGCACAGAAGTCTGGGATTCCACACAGAGACATGGATCCTCTTACATTTGGGGGTGGGGTGGGGGGGATGGTGTGTCACAGGCTAAATTAATCACTCCATCTGCAGTAGTTCCCTATAGCTTTTTGCATCACAGCTTGGTCTTCTTGCGTCCTGGTATGTTTTTCCCATGTTTGAGTATTTGTCTTCTGTTGCCCATCCTGTGCTGACTCTCCAGTTCCTTAGTGCCCTTATGCCTATGGCAAGGGATCTCAGTGTCTTTCCCCTACAGCAGCAGGGACACAGCTTCTCTGTTCAACCTCACCCACCTAATTCTCACGATCCACTTCCGATACCGATCTCACGGAAGCTGGTGTCGCTTTGCCACATCTGGTTGGAATTGGTCAGGGGGTTGAAGGCAGGCAGAGCAGAAGTGGGGAGAGCAGGGCACACTTGTGCACACAGCACATGGGCTGCACTTCTACTGAAAAGGGCAACATCACCCAAAAGTGTCGGCAGTTTCCTGTAAGGGCAAAACTCAGTGTTACTGCTTGAGCACAACAGCTTAGTGCCACTGAGTGGTGGCAGAGGCTGGGTCCTCTATGGAGACACATGCTGTGTCCTCTCCATGGCATTATCTCTGTGGCTCATCTGTGCAAAATTGGCTTGCTGAATTGATAGAAATTATCAGGACTACTAAAATAAAAAAGGAAAAAAAAAAACCCCAGGTGGAATTGCTTTTTATGGGGCTAGCAAACTGAACCATTTTCTGTGCATCAGATCTGGTGTCCCAGGAGGGGGGCAGGATCACACAGCCATGGCAAGTTTGGCGGGGGACAGGGACTGTACTTGCCCAGAGGCAGCAGGGAGCTGTTAGGCAGGCTGAGCCCTCCAAAACAGAGAGGCTCAGGTATGAGAAGAAAAGAAAAGGAAGATCACTGTGGTGCAGCCTGCCATGAAAAATAGCACCTCGGTACATGGACAGCCACATCCTTGCACTCTTCTCTGCCTGTAAGCTTTTGGGAGCTTTGTATTTAAGGAAGCACAGCATTGACATGATCCCTGACTGAAGCACAATGCAAATATGAAACAATGATGACTAATATTAAAATTAAGCTGGACAAAGCATTGAGAAAGTAATCCAAGAGGGAATAATCTCTCTTCAATTCCTTGGAGCCTCAATGCGGCAACTTATTAGCTCTTTTATAGCTGGGAAAAAAGAAAAAAGACAAGAAAAGAAAAAAAATCAAGGCTTTTCATAGCCAATTTGACTAAAAAATAATTTAGTAACAGTAACAATTATAAACATAGTGGTAGAAGTAATAAAAACCCAGTACTACTGGGAAGTAGTTTCTTCTCACACTCCTTCAAACAGCAGCACATAAAAACGGGCAGCATTTGTACTTTTGCATGCTCACCAGCAGTCACCAAGAAAAGCACCTGCCCTCACTGACCATAAAAAAGAAGATGCTGGAGGGGTGTGGTGGTCCCAGCTTTTATTTCAAATCATTAGGATTTGAAGCATGTTCAGCCTGAGCTGTCCCTTTTGCAGGGTGCTCTGAGGAATTAGCCCGAATGTGTCCACATTTCTTGTCCTGGCCAGTAACAGCACATGATGTAATGTGAAACAAAGGGGGCTTTTTATTGCTTACAAAAATTAACTAGTCTGTGTCAGGTATTGGTGAGCAGTTTCTGAGAGTGCTGTATGCTCTGCCGAGGTGCAGAGAAAGTCAGCAACCAGGCTGGATCTTTTTTCACCCTTGTTTCTCCCCCTCAGTGCTGACAAGTGCCACAGGGTCAGGCTGAATGTTACCAGTTCCCCTTCCTCACTCTCATTGCTGTAGGGGGCTATGGCTGTCCGGCACCAGCTGTACGTGCCCCTCACGGTGTTCAGGCTCATGTAAATCACACACCCCATGGACACGTGAAACACGGGAGTGCTGATGTACACACAGCAGAGCCTAGCCAACGGGGCTGTGTCCAGCATGGCCAGGATGGCACCATTTCCCAGAATAATTCACACCCCACCACAATGCACGCTCCCACTTCGTGCCTTGGAGCCCGTGAATCACAGGAGACGCCCGGGCTCTCAGAGTGTGCTTTGATAGCTCTGTAGCTTGCCACAGCACAACAAAAATGTTGCATTCAACACTTACAACTATTTCCCAAGTCAACTTTGCAATGTCTGCTATTTCAGGCAGACGGCCACAGTACAGTCGTAGCACCATACCATGCGCACATGCCCTTCACCCTGTAACCTCAAGATGCCGGTGTAACATGTGCATGTGCACACTACTTACAGAGTACACACACATGTGCACACGCCCTGTGCACCCCTTCGCTGACCCTTGGGACCATGCTTAATCCACAGTGTGCGTGCACACATGTCTGCAGCACGTGCTGTGGTCAAAACAGTTGCTTTATATCCTCTCTGCACCCTCGAGGGACAGGAGGCTAATGTGCCACCCCAAGCCAACCCAAGCACAAACTCGTACAGCTACGAATAAGGGGAAAAAAGAAAGCGGGGAAAAAAGAAAGCAGGGAAAAAAATAGTGGTGAATTAAGAGGAAAATCACACTAACAAAGGCTAGATGAAGAGGCATGTTGTCTCCTCTGCTTCCTGAAGGGTTTTCATCTGAAATCTTGGAAATGTTAATAAGAGTTAACCAGGTGAGACCGTCAACAGAAGGGACAGTGGCTGTGTTGGAAGCTGCTCTGAAACACCTGTCCCCTTTTGCAGCGAGTGCTGTTCGCCCGATCGCAATTCCTCCTCCACCGGAGAGGGGAAAAAAAAGGATTCCAGCAGAGATTTTCCGTTTAATTGCTCTATAATGCCATCTTGTGGCTTTCCGACTTAGGAAGCCGGTTGTTACACTAGTCCCCAAATGAGGCGATTACCCTGAAAAGACAGAGACGAAGCGGGAGCGAGGGAAAGGGAACAGGATGAGGGGCGAGTTGTGAGCATCTGCCCCCGTGTCAGGGGCAGAGGTGGCTGTGGGGGGCCGATTTTGAGTTAAATTGTGAAGGGGCCCAGAAACCATACACACAAAGCTAACCTCAGCAGACTTCTGCAAAAACAGTTTTCAGATCACTTGGAGTACCAGGTGATATGTTAAAAAAATGTCGTCATCATCATCATCATTACTGGGGCTGTTCAGCCTTGAGTCAAGAAAAATGAGAGGGGATCTGATCAATGTTTATAGATATCTGAAAAGTGGGACACAGGGGGAAATGGCCAGCCTCTTCTCTGTGGTCTGTGGGGACAGAACAAGAGGCAATGGCCTCCAGCTTGAGCACAGGAAGTTCCACACCAATATGTGGGAAAACTTCATCACAGTGAGGGTGATGGAGCCCTTGGACAGGCTGCCCAGGGGGTGTGGAGTCTCCTTCTCTGGAAAGATTCAAGACCCGTCTGGATGCTGACCTGTGCAACCTGTCTCAGGGAACCTGCTTTGGCAGGGGGGTTGGACTCAATGGTCTCTGGAGCTCCCTTACAGCCCCTACAATTCTGTGACTCAGAGGTCATTATTATTATTATTATTATTATTATTATTATTATTATTATTATTTTGTTATTATTTTTTAGCACAAGATCAAGATCAGATAGTGTAGCTCTTTAGTGAAATGGGATTATAAAGAGTTCCGGCCTCTGAATAAGAAATGGAAGCAGTGGCATTTGATTCTGCGTCATACATGTCAGGACTGGTACTATCATGGGAGTTTCCAAAGAGGCAGCAAGTCAGGAGCAGCCATGCTCAGAGCATGCTGGTTGCCGTTGCAGGATGAAGGAGTTGAGGCAGAGCCTGCAAGAGATATGAAACTCTGGACAAACCAGATTTCTTTGTCAATGACAGATATGCAGAGAAGTAAGGAAAAAAACATGAGTGAGGAACGAATATGGCAGGAAATTGCATTAGTCCAGTCATTGGCTCCAGGATCTGCTCACTTGAGTGACTGGGCCAAACTCTGAAGAAAAGCACTCAGCTGTAGGTGTCCTGGGGAGGTTTGTGTCACGGGTCTGCTACGTGTGATTGTGCTGTGTTTTGTGAATCAAGGTAGAGGTAACTCAGAATCACATTTCTCATGTGCTTTAAAAAGTCACCCCTCACTTCCAAAACAAAAGCAAGAACCAGAGTCCATTTTAGTCAAATTCAACACAAGGACACCAAGAGGAGAATACACTTGCCAGATCTGAGATGCTTCCTTACCCTAAAAAAAAATCTCAGTAGTGTGAGAAGTGTTTTAATCTTGCTAACTCCTAGCAAAGGCAGGAAGACAGGCCTTCATCCTGAGTCAGAGAAAGTACCAATACCTTCAGAACAATGTGTGTTGGCTCCCTTCTGCGGCTCAGTTAACTTGTGCATGTGCTGGGATCCACCACTGTCTTCACCGCTGATCCAACCTGTCCCTATGGCATACAGTTGTTTGGGGTTGGTTTTTTTTATTAAAACCTTCACATTGCTGGCACCAGCACACTGAATCTTCTCCACCTTTCCTCTTCAATGCCTACTACTATTTCCCATTAGTTTTGGCAGGTGAAATTTCACATAAGCAATGCTTTTTTATGAGATGTGAGACAGTAATGGTAGCAGAAATAACCATGTGGAAAGTTGACTTTATTCAAGGGGAAAGGAGTCTTGAAAGGTGGCATTTGAGACAAATCTGAGGAAAGGAGTATTAGGAGAAACCTCACTGCTGTGTAAGTCTCCACTTCTTCCTTATTTAAATCAACACCTTGATTCATCTCTGTTAATTACAGGAATATTGGATGAAAATAGATTGATTAATTAAACAAAGAGGAGAAACCCTTTAGACCTTAAATTCAAATTAACACGGAAGACACAGTTCTTCACTATCCCAACATAAACCAATAAGTGTTGCATTAGTTTCAAAGGAAAGTATCTGGATTTTTATAGCAGTGGTTGTGAGCAATTTCCATGAATACAGTTTTTTATTAACTGTTTGTTGCAACAGTTGTCCCATTTGACCTGCACTGGACTCCTTGCATCATCTCATTCAGCCATATCTGTATGTGTCAGGTAACTTTCATACCAGTATCCTGTTGCATCTAAAAACAATTAAGGTTTTGTTATTGATTATTGGTTTATTCATACATATTTTTGATTCATCTCACCTAACTTTAATCATCCACAGTGTAAATGTCTCTGTCTCAGATAGTTACCTTGGGCGTTTACAGTGAGGGGAGAAAAATAGGTGTTTCTGGATTGTGATTCATCTAGTCTATTTTGGATGCCTTGTTAGAGTGAGATGATTCATAAGTGATGCTTAATTGTCTCCATTGAGTAGAAGGGGCCTGGCTCAGACATAGGCATCTGGTTTGTTCAGATGACTCCCATTCTTTGTTCTGTTTTGGAAGACTTTTCCACATCTCCATCTCCTCTTTGTTCTGAGCCTAAATTTAATCATGGCCAGTCCGTACCCATTAGTTTAAACTGAGATACTCGCTCATTTTGGTCATTTAGGGAGATCCATCCAGGCTGCTGTCAGCCTTTGTCATCTTCAGGGCAGGTCAAGAGAGAAAGCAACTGCTTGGGAGAGGCAGTGGCAAAGAATAGGAATGGCTGCCTGTGTGATACATGTCAGATGTGATGCAATGCTTCATTGCCCAGGTTAGGTTCTTTGCTGTAAAAAAGACCATGAGGTGGTGGATGTCATACACTGTGTCTAAATAGGAAAAAAATAATGTGATGAGCCTCCTATGAAGTGTCAGCCTTGGGACAGTTTTTTTTTGGGGGGGGGCTTTGAAACAGTTCTGATTTCTTATTGGGTGCAAACCTGTGCAAACTACCTGTAAATTACCTATGAACCAGGCAAAAAGCCTATTTGCCACCTGTACATGTGGCATGGAGTTTGGCACCTCTCCAGTGAGAACAAACATCAAGGACAAAATCATTTATAGGGTGGCTCTAGTCAGAGCTGTCTTGCTCTCTTGTTTGCAGCTGAGAGATTATACGGTGTTGAAACCAAACACAGGCTGGGAAGTAATAGGCCTTGTTATCAGCAGCAGCAGCAAAAGAAAGGGTTTTGTTGTTGTTGTTGTTGGGTTGGGGTTTTTTTAAGTGTGTTTCTCATGTAGATCTTACTATGGGATTTATTGGGAAACTGCTCAATCCTTCAAATTAAACGCAAGATAAACCAAAACACTGTTCAAATGCAATAAAATAAAATACCATCCATGAAATAGTCCAAATCTAGTTTAGTATTTCTTTTCATTCAAAACTAGGCCTAGTATCACAGCCCAGCAGACTGAAGCTGTCTGGTACAGCCACAGAAACTATAAATGCTCCATTGCACTGGGTTATAAATGCTCCTTTACAAGGTGGAAGATGGGGTTGTTCTCTGTGCTTTATCTAATCCTTCTCCCTGTGGTGTGCCTGCCAGCAGCAATATGGGTTGTTAGTAAATGTGAGAGTGACTTTGTCCTCTTAGGTACCTTGTCTGTGAGGTCTTAGGAGTGACGATCAAACTCCTGCCTTTGCTATTGCAGAGTTACAAGGCAGTGCAAAAATGGTGCCTTCATTTTTGGTCAATTTGTGGAGGCAAAGGAGGGAGAACAGTGAAAAAACCCTTCTTGGGGTATGAAGCTTCCGGGCACTTGGCTCC
Source organism: Porphyrio hochstetteri (assembly GCA_020800305.1). Taxonomy (NCBI): domain Eukaryota; kingdom Metazoa; phylum Chordata; class Aves; order Gruiformes; family Rallidae; genus Porphyrio; species Porphyrio hochstetteri. Next base: position 83,461,258 of record CM036938.1, on the reverse strand, counting down.
AGGGTCTTATTGAAAGCCTTAGTATGGTCATTCCTGGTATCTGCAGGTGCACAGCTTTGTGCCCCGAAGCCTAAGTGCCGCTTGCCTTTACGGCTGCTTCAGTTTGCACAGCTACAGCATCAGCTGTCGTGCAGTTCCCCAGCTGCATTGTTCACCTTGTTGATCTCCTGCATGGTCAATCCATTCATTGAAAGGACTCCTGCATTGTAAATTGTGCATTACTGCACTTAAATTTCACATTTGAACTGTGGTTCCTCCTTTCTTACAGTAAGCGTGGAGATAAGGAGACACTCCACAGGTGAAAGGACACACATAAAGCCTTTGCTGATTTTTTGAACTGTGGGATAGGGAAGAGTAGAAGAAAACATATAATTTAACCCTGCCCTATATGTTGGTGTCCTGATGCATTCTCAGAGAGTTTTTGGACTTGGTACTATGAATATAGATTTAAAGTGGATGTCTAATTTAGTTAGTCAGTGCTACCAGGAAGCAGCTAGCCTTGAAGAGTGAAGGAGGACAGCACAGAGTTCTGATGGGTCTGGCTACAGCATTAGGGTATCAGGTAGGGTTTTACTGTAGGGTGCTGTTTGGATTGCCGGGTGGTCTGAGTTGGTCTGATCCCGGTTTGATTCATCTAGGTAAGCAAATAAAATAGTTAAGCCAGTTTTAAGAACACATCATCTGGCTCACTTAGCCCAGGACATGCTGTCTGTGCCAGCCCAGACAGGGATATGGTGGGGCTGTTGGCTTTCCGAGATGACTCATGTCCTAAGAGAGAGCACCTCTTCAGGAGCTGATATGAACAATAAAGACATGGACCCTGCAAAAAAAGCATCCTGAAGGTGTTTTTCATTTTTGAGACTGCTCTGGAAGTGCAGGATGTTCCCTTCATACCCTGAAGAGCACTGACTGCTTCACCCCCTCCTTCTTCCCTCTTAAATTTGTTCTCCTCCCCACTTACTGCATTTAGCATCCCGTGAAGTAGGCACTCCAGTCCTGCCAAGGAAATAAACTGCCTGCCACCTGCCTACCTATCTGCAGGTCCATTTTTTCTTCCCTTCTCACTGCACTGCTGTAAATATGTTGGCCCAAATCAGAGCTGGCCCTTACCATCTGCATGAGGTTGTATTTCAGCGTTGCCCAGGCTTGTTGCAGCGAGGGCTTCTGGCTTAGGGCTGAGAAGAGCAATAACTCTGAGCTCCAGAGGAAGAAATGTGAATCAGAATTTCAGATCTAAGATCTAAGCTCTTCTGGAACCTGGGTATTAGAAAAAAAAAAAAGAGTTTACAGGAGGTAGCTGGCCACGCTTGGCAGGATTAGTAAAGCAACAACTAAATGGCTAAATCAAACAGACCAGGACCTGTTCTCTGGACCCAAGGGGAAGCAGCACAGAACAAAGCTCATCCATGTGGCTGATTCTCTGTCTCCTGAAACACACTCATCCAGACTTCACCTGGATCCATTCCCATTCCTGAGCTATGCGCCCCCACCCTCATCCCATCAAAGCATTTTGTGGAAGATAACTAGTTGGCACCAACTAAAATCATACCAAGGATCCTACTAACAAAAAAACTGATTGGGTGCTCTCAGTGCAGTGCCTAAAACCAGGTCCAGATGTTTTTAGTCTCCTGCTGGAGCTGTGGCATCAGATACCAGACATCTGGGGAGACGCTTTGTCTTAGAGCCAACATCACCAGCTATACTTCTGAGAGTAAAGTCCAAGACTGCTCAAATGTCTGTGCAGACCCAGAATGCACCAGCAGAAATGTTGTGAGTCTAACATTTCCCTTTAGCACGTTAGATTGCTCTGAAATGCTTTTGGGGGTTCAGAGCAAAGAGCTGTTGGGTAAAGTTTGAAGACCCATCAACTTTTCCAGAACTGAGAGGCAGAGTCTACAGGGAGCTGTGTCTCCAGACCTGTCTGGAGCTTAAAACCATGGGGTCTGCTCTGTCCTTTTCAGGATAATTTAGTCCAGAGGCATGTCATGTTAAGTCAGCTTTTGTCTGTGAGATCATGCCTCCTGTTAAAGCACAGAAAGAAGTATCTCTGGCAAACCATGTTGGATTCACTTTTTCTTCACCTTCATTTCATATTCCAGCACTGTGATTAAATTAATTTTCCCATAATAGACACCTCTTTGCTTCTTCAGTGCCGTATACCTATTTCATTGTGTATTATTTGCCAGTTTGAATCACACTGGGGATGCTTATATAAGCCGCACAGATAGAGCACGAATCAGTTATATCTTTACAAGCAGCTGGACCAGTAAGAAGTAAGGTACAGCTGACTGCAACTCACTGATCTCATATGTAGGCTGATATATCTAAGCAGGTCACCCAGCCTCCCTTTAGAGTTAGTGGAGAATTCATCTGACTGACTTAGATGTCCACTATAAGATGAGACAAATCGCAGGCTAGGACTGCATGTTTGCCTTCATGGACTCTAAAGGGCATGTGGGTGGCTCTCTCTGATGGAGTTGTCTGTGTCACAGATACCTGATTTTATTCAGATGAATCCCACTGTCACGGTGTAAGATAATGAGATGCAATTTTACAGCTCAGGATGAACTAAAGATTTGAAACTGTTCTTCCTCTGCATGCAGAAATGGTGGCAGATTCTAAGTAGCTTCCTCAGAAAAGTTTCACCCGGCAGGACAAACCATCAGAAAAGTAGGATAGGTGGGCTTTTTTCTGCATGAGTCTCTGTGTGTGTAGGTGATTCCCCATCCAAAGCTCCTCAGAAGTCCTGCATTACTCTGAGCCAGCCTGATTTCCAAGGGCTGCCTGCTATTGAGGACATCTTTGCCTGTGCCCCCCTGTGGGGGAATTCACTCGTGCAGTAGAGTAACAAGCAAAAAAACACTCAAGCAGGTATGGTCTGGTGAATGCAATGAGTAGAGCAGAGAGGCACTTAGGTGGTTGGAAGCCACACAGGGAGCACAGGATCTTTGAGATGTGCTCTGACTCAGGCATGGAGCATGAGTGAGGGATACAGGATTCTACCAGGTTGCCCCTGTGAGGTACCACAGTGACATGGGGAACGGCTTCCCTTTACAGCCACTGAAGAACAAGTAATGGACTTGTCCTCCCTCAGCTGCTGTTCTGAAGGTCACCATGCCCAGAGTCTGTATGCTGCTGAGCATGGGACACTGTCTTTCAGGCCTGATTACACAGACTGAATTCCCCTCAGATGAAAGCTAGAAGATGGCCAGATTTGCAGTAGCTTCAGCAAAACAAGAATAACCTTAAACCAGTAAGACAGCTCCTGAGACTGAGGCCATGGTACAGATACTAATATTGAGTTGGGCTTAGCTCAGTTTAATCCCATTCCATCCTGGAGACATCTGAGATTTTACAGGAATAGGAATGTTAGTCTGCCCAAAACATCTCATCTTTCTGAGATGCCAAGGAGGGGTCTTTTAAGAATGCACGGGTGCAATCCAAAAAACATAGCTGTGGATCCACATGCTTGTGTGGCACTTATGCCTGTCTGTAAAGCCATTTTGCTCCTTCCCAGAGACCCACATACAGCTAGCAGTGGCTTGCTAGTACTTTAATGTGTACATTATCTCATTTTTCTCCTTATTTGTTTTCCCCCCAGTTGTTCTATTTCTTCTTTCCTTTTTTTTTTTTAATCTTCTTCCTTTCTTCTTTCCCCTCCCCTCATTTCCTTCTCTTCTTTTTCTTCTCTTTCTGGTTGATTCTCTCTCTCCATTCCTTCATTCATTCTTTCCTCTCTTCTCTCATTTATTTGTTTAGAGCAAATGTTCAAATCTATAAACCCATTACAGCAAAGAGACTGTGTTGAGGCAGCCTCAGAGCCTGCAGATGTGGTGGGTCCTGGATTCCAATAACAGAACTTATTTGGAAAAAAACATTATCTGTAATGTGGAAATGGTTTGGCTTGAGGGTAAAATTTATCATCATTACCCTAATATCATCTCAAGCCTCAGCTCTGGCAGCAGCTAAAGAAAACACCAAGGCTTAATTCAGTCAGTGCAAGGAAAGAGAGACAGAGGATGGAAAATATGATTTATGATGGAAATCAATGCAATCATAATACTTTATGCTTGTAAAATTGGGCTGTTCCATCAGTGCTCACGGATTGCATAGGCAGCTTTCCACCAAAAAAATCATGGCAAGATAGAATGAAGTAGTATGATGGTGCAGCTGGCACAAAGGGACAGTATTCGTGGGTTGGGGTGTGAATAGGAACAAGTTTTGTTTTGCTGGGGTTTTGTTTTCCTTCCTTCTCCAGGGATCAGGCAACATTGCTTACCCAAGATCTATCTCCTTAGGACAATAGAAAGATGCTGTTGTGTAGCTCCCAGAGGGTGGAGAAAGGAGGAAAGGAAAGGATGACAATCTGGAATACGAAAGGAGCGCTGACTAGTTCTCTAAGTAAATGGCAAGATCCTGGCAGGAGCAGTATCCCCAGTGTAAAAGTGAAAGCAACAACGTGACTCATTCCTCTGCAGTGCGGAGTACCTCTCAGAGACCAACTGAAGTATATTTACAAAAATTTGAATCAGGCTGTTCACCTCAGCTAAAGACAGGCAAAACTGATACAGCCTGGGAGGTTTGTTTCTAATGCAGAAAACTAAAAAGCACCTGAACTCTCAAATCTGATGAAACCATAGCTCTTTTAATCCCATAAATAAAATTTTTAAAAATTGCAGAGATCATGAGCAAACTGCTGATGTAAAGTTGAGTTAGCTCATCTGGAGTGTAAAGAACATGCCTCGTCAAAATGCTACATGCAATTTTCCTGAACAATGCTGGAAGGGTGTTTTGCACTTTGGTTGTATGAGTGGGGAATATACCCCTTCAGCATTGCCTGTCTCTAGAGAAGCAGGACAGCTCTGCATCCCCAGCAGCCAGGATGAGGAAATACAGTTATTTTTAGGGACTAAAAAGAAAAATACTTATTTATTCATATCATTCCATCAATGGTGAAGTACTTGATATCCACAATTTGCAATTCAATGTAAGCTATGTCCAAAAGATGGTCAAAAGTGAACAATTGCACTATTTTTTTAAATGGCAAATATCTTTCCAAACAAACCTATCTTTAATAAGATCCTTTTGAAATTTTTTTGTTATTTCTTGATTTCTGGAGAAAGCTGTGTGTCTAAATGTTGGAATAAAACCTTTTTTTGTGGATTCCTCCTTAAAAATAATAAAAATTCCCAGATATCAATTTACGATCCCTTCCCTCCTCCTTCTCCTCATGAAGAGTGGAGGCATAGAGTGATTTAGATCTATAGCCCATGCAGATTATGAACGTGCAACATGACATGGTAGTTGTAGTCTGGAGAAACATATCTCACAATATCCCTCAAGAAATGAGCAGACACGTAAAGTGAGCTCTTTCTTCGTCTCAGCCCAGCTACCTTGTTTCAAAGAAGCTACTGTTGAGGGCTGGCACAGAGGAATGTGCTGTAATGTGTACTTCTGAGCACCACGCTTATACAGAAAGAGGGGGCATGCTGCAGCACACCCCTCCTTAGACATCAGAAAATCCAGATGGGCTCAGGGGTCACGGTACAAGCTCTTAGGAAGCCAGCCTTCTTTGTCTTCCGTGCTCACAGAAAGTGTTTTCAGTAAATGCTGTGTCTGGCCAGGCAAGGCAGAGTCTCCCTGTGCCTTTCCAGCTCTGAGAAACTCCATAAGGATTTCACAGTGCCTACCAATATTTGCTACCTAGAACCAGCTGAGAGAAAATGTTGCTTAGGACGACTCTGTTACCAAACTTTCCTCAGGTAAGCTGAAGTGTAGCTCTTGTCAGAGAAATACTCAGCTGCAGGCAGGTTTCGTTCTCAGGACCATCACAATCAAAGGTGAGCAGCACACAGAAGTAATGCAGGTCATCTTCCACTCGCAGTGACAGCATGAGGCTTACTAAGGACTTTGCCTTGTGCTGACAGGGACATCCCTATCTATAACTTTACCTGCTACTGCTTCCAAGCACTGCACTCTTTGCAGGAATGGGTAAAGAATTAAAAGGACAAGGTTGCCTTTATTCTTCTCCACCTCTTCCCACTGGTATCTGCAAGGATGTTGACAGCTGAGGCTCTGGTGCCAGAGGTCTTGCGTCCCTCTCTGAGCTGAGGTTTTCAAATAAAACCAATAGAAGGGTGGTTTATGGCAGACATTGCATCTTACTCTTTTGGACACTCTGTTACACACTTTCAGAGTCTGGCTGTCATTTTCCTCACCTTCCAGCCTAAAGTTCACTGACTAAAGTTCTCTTCTGTGTCCCCTCCCCTGAATCCACAGCTTCCCACCACTATCGCACACGTATACACCCCCCAGTACACACACCTGTTTCCCTGAGACATGGCTCGTGAAGCAGGATGTTGCCTGATAGACTAATTTCCCTGATGGATTAACAAATGGCTCCACCACCTCCAGTAATTCTATCACATTGTCCCCTCACTCTTTCGTGCTTCTGAAAAAGTTTGACAGTGGTAGCAAGGGACTGGGGAGTAAAAGGTCCACTGAATGAAACCGAATTAAAAGCCTTGGACACCCGTGGTGTCAGCGTTGGACAGCCATCTGTCCCTCATTTGAAAGTGCTGTTACTGTCTGCCTTACCTAATGCTGCTTGTCCCTGACAAATGTGAGGACGCTGCATGGACTACGTTGACGTGCAGGCCCTTGCTTTGCAAACCTGGCCTTTGATCTAAAGACAGAGTGAAAGATACTCTGTGGGTTTGTCTTCCAGTGCATTACTGAGACCAGAAGAGTTACATTTCATATAACCTCCTTTCACTGTCTAAGACTGTTACCACAATAAACCTTCCTCTTTAACTCATGTCATTCTCTGTCTGCACACTGCCTAAGGTACACAAACACCCAGACCAGATATGACAGTATTCCCTCTTCACACATATATGTCCTATCCACAAAAATGTATATATATATACATGCATAAGTGTATAAAATTACTTAAAATATGCTAGACTGATACATATGCATACCCTCACACATGCACACACATCTTTCACATGCATAAGTGATGAAGTTTTTTATGAGGCCAGTGTGCTGAGAAGAAAAAAGAACAAGGAAAAACTTGTTTGATGCTAAATTCTTAGGCATACTATCCATCCAAGAGTAGAAGAAATAGGTCTTTAAGGACCTGGTAGTTCTGAAAATTTCCCCCACTAACGATGAACTATCAGCTCTACAAGACAAAATTTTCAAGGGATAGTAAAGGAAGCACAAAGGGATTTCATTTAGGTTCTCTAAAAACTTCCTTGTTTAAAAAAAATAAAATCTGATTATCCATCTCCTCACAGACTTATTTTTCTGTATGATAGTTTTGAGTAGAATTGGCAGAAGAACCACAGTTTTTGTGTAGGAGACACAGAAATGCAGATTCTCTTTGCTGGTGTGCTTGAGAACTGTCTTCTGCTACTCAAACTGAAAAAGTTTCTTGGTCTGTGATGATATTGAAAAAAGCTAGGAGAAACGGTTGTAATCAACCCAGCTGGAAATACTGTGGGGCCCTAACTGGAAATTGGAAAGTTCACTAAGTCAAACCACATTCTTTCTCGGTAAATAGATGTCCACATCATATAACCATCACCATCTTTGTCCTTCAGCAATTGATTACTTCTAAGTGCAATGGTTAAGATTGAATGTACAGGGAGGCTGTTTTATGTTTACGTCTTTGGAGGTTAACGTTCAGTTACGCCAGAAAGGGGAGAGACACGAATGTCTTATTGGTCAATAGAAGACCATAGATGATGTCAGTCTAACACCTTTCTCTACTAAAGTAGAGGCTGATTGGAGTGGTTATTATTTCATTTTATAACACCATATGGCTTTAAACTTCGGGTTTTAAAATGATTTGCAGCAGCTCAGGAATAGCTATTGGTAAAACCAGAGGTAAGGTGCCTCTTGCTACCACCACTGGCTTCTCTGGGACCTCTTGGGGAGGAAGCAGCAGTGGCGACATGGCTGAGCAAAGTGGGGAGTGACAATGTTTGGAGGAGATTTTCTCAGGAGGGGGTGTTTGTTTTTTTGTTGGTATAGACAGGAAGCTTAAGATGTTATCCGCAGGCTACATTGTGTGCCATTTTAAACACAGTGCTCTTAATAAATACCGACAGCAAATCAGGACAAGAACAGACGCAAGTTGTTTCAGGCGACTTCTGTCAAGTGAACAGTAATGCGCCAGGATTAGTAGCAATCCTCTCCATATTGCAGAGAGCAAGTTGCCTGCAGATGAAGTGCTCCAGGCATTGCAGTGGGTTTATCAAGGGGTCCTTGATATTCTGGAGCAGATGTGCAAGCTGCAACATTATCAGTAGCTTTTCAATTCATCCATCTCCTGCTGAAAATTGGGTGGCAGTAGTGGTGGGAGTGGGAGGCAGTTGATTTTAATTCCAGAAGCATCCTAAGGAACCCACAGCCTAGTGCTTCTCAGTCTGCTCCCTTCACCCTTGTGATGTTGCTAATGCAACTGGACTTGCTCATAATAACCAAAATGTTAATAACATGGTATCGGCAGGGCAACAGTTTGAGCCAGTGAACCATTAACTTCCATTCCATCGGGTGTAATCAAAGTCAAAGTTCAGTGGGGCTCAAAAAGTCAATGGTAACTATCTGTGGCGTCATCATCCTCCCTTATTCAGGGTGTTCCTTGTAAATGCCATCTCAGAGGAGAACCCTTTCCAGCATCATTTTGTTAAACGAGTGCTACCAACTTGAGGTGCACTATTCTTCTCTCCATCCTGAGTCACTGGGTGTGGGTTAGCTCTGTATACGTAAAGAAGACACCTTTTACATATTCCCACATAAGCATGTCTTTGTACTGGCAGCACTGAAGTGCTACCAGACCCATTGTTCCTTTTCAGCAGCTGCATGCCACCCCACTAGCTTAAGATTCCCTAAAAGCTATAATTAACAAACATTATTGAGTTACCAATTTCAGGGAACCCTTATAACAGAGCCAGATGTGGGTTTTTTTCCTGATAGCAACATCACGGCTAGTTGCCAGAAGAACCTATCTGGTCATTGGCATATGGTTTGAATTACTTTGCACATTAGCACTGGGAGCTGACTCAGTCTCTGGGCACCTCAAAGATTTCTTTCAGGCAGATTGGATTGCTTGCTAGATCCTTGTCCATAGTTGAGCATCTAAATTTGTATTTTCAATTAAATTTAAAGAAAACATCCTGAACGAAGTCTGTCCCTGTAAGACACGTAGACTGAGAAATACTGAAAAGCCAGGAAATTAAGTTAAAAGGAGCATCTCATCTTCCATGGAAGACATTTCCAGAAGCCTGCTACCACTTCTTCTGGGGTTTAACTGTGCAGCACTTCTTGCTAAGATTTTCAAAAGAGGTAATGAACAAAATACATATTATGGTGTCTTTGAAGCTGCGTGGTGGGGTCTTGCTGTGATAACTTTCACTGTGGAGCTCCTGCCTTGCCCTACCACCAGCTTGAGCTCATGAAACTTAAGTAAAGAGAAGCCACTTTGGAAGTCCTCTCTAGGTGAGCTTGTAGCACAGAAAAATTGATACAGACTTGTAAGTTTTCCCCCTGCTCATTCTGAATTTATACCATACAGGAAGTTTTCTGTCTTTGTTTACCCTGGTTTTGGCCTTGTCGGCCGTGCAGCCAAAAAGCTGCATTACACATGATTCTGAAACAGTCTGTATTGTCCTCTTGGTTTTCATGCGGTATATAAAATAGCCTAATCAGACACATACCGAAAGAGGCATGCACACACAGAGTGAGAGACAGCAGGCACACCCCAGACTGAAGTGCATCCTGTTCATAAAGGGAGATATAGTGCTGATGGCATTTCACACTGAGGTATCCAGGGACCATCACATGGCTTGATGAGACCAAGGAAGCTCAATAGACTTTCCAAACCTAATTAGTACTTAATGATCTGGAGAGACACGGATGTCCATCACCTCTGCTTCAGCCCCTCTGTTCTTCCTCAAATTCTTAATTAACCTTTAAGGAGATGATGTGCTGATGAGTTTCCTAGGATATTGCATTGATTTTTTTCACATACACACACACACACACACACACACACACACATACATGCTCGTGTAAATGCTCACCCTCACCACATACCCCAGCACATATATTAAAGAAACTCTGGTACGAATTCTCAGCTCCAGTGCACTCCACACAAGGGCTCTGCTGATCAATGTTTATTAATGAAGCGCTGCCTCGAAAATTGTTAATTGATGGCAATGTACAGAATGTTGTCTGGAATTTAACCTTATTCATCATTTAAGTATGTTGGAAACTAGAACGTGGTGTTAATTAATAGCATAAGAACAAAGTTGGATCATTCTGCTGTGAATTTGAAAAACAAAATCATATGCGCAAAGAGAGGGAGAAAAAAGCTGTGATTAAATATAAAACCAGAGCAAAAAGTGAGAGAAAATGGAGCCAAAGCCAGTGTCATATTCAAGATGACTCACTTTGTGCTGATAATGAAATAAAAATTTTCTCGTGCGCTTATATAATATTTTACTCTTGTGTCATATTTAATCAACTCTGAGTTTTAACAAGCTAAGAAGAAGGTGGGGGGAAGCTGCTACCAATGGAGTGAAAACAGATTAATAAATTTTGAAAAGTTAATAGCCAAGTTTTCAGATTAAAAAAAAAAAAAAAAAGAAATCAATGTTGGTAGCTGAATTCAGCGGGGGAAAATGACAAATGGAGAATGCCTTACTTAAAGTTCACTTAATAACAATCTAAATATGTGGTGATAATGTAGCATGCAATGCTAACAGCTGCACTCTTCCAGGCTTGTCTAGATGTTTTCAATGGCTGTTTGTTCTCCAAGCTATATGCTTGATTAACGGAAACCTATCTACCCAGATATTCATTTGGCTGACTTATTACCATGGGGTCAACACTCTGTGTTTTGAGTGCATGCAGCCCTGTAGTGACATTGACTGCTACATTGACTGCTACAGTGACATTGACTGTTGCCCTTGCTGAGCAGGGGTACTCAAACCACTTGAGTTTGGGCTCAAAATTTCAGTGTACATGCTTCAACCTGTTGATTCCAGGTAAGCAGACCATTGCTTTGGACCAGTCTTCTGGTCCGTGCAGGAGTTCCTCTGCCTGGAAACACATTTGGTTCCCCCCGGATCATATACCCCATACAGGAAAAGAGGCCGATAGTGTGGACATCCCTGGCTGTGCCCTTATAGGCTAAAGACCAGTGTCTGTCCGTGATGGCACAAAAAGTCTGTGCAAATTAGGGGCTGAAACCATGAATCTCACTGGACCTGCAATGTTGTGCAATTTCTGCATTTACACCAATGTGGGATCTTATCCCTAAATAGATATTTCAGGGACTTCTAGGTTTAAAAATGCTGAGGATGTGATGAACATGTGGTGTGCTCCCGGCTCCAAAATTCCTGTCATCTGAAGAGAGATGAAGGTCTGGGGAAATAGACTTTCTTTCTTTCTTTTCCTTCCTTCCTTCCTTCCTTCCTTCCTTCCTTCCTTCCTTCCTTCCTTCCTTCCTTCCTTCCTTCCTTCCTCCCTCCCTCCCTCCCTCCCTCCCTCCCTTCCTTCCTTCCTTCCTTCCTTCCTTCCTTCCTGGCAGGAATACTGCCAGGTTTCCCTGAATTTCAGTGAAATGCTCTCCAGAGGTTAGTGCAGTCCTCTCCTTTGAGTGTAAAAGGAAAAACATGCTGTCTTGAAACAAGGAAAAATTCAATATACTGTATGTATTTCAAAAGCCCTTTTCTGCCCTAGTTCCACAGAAAGTATTCTGGATGTTGACCAAATTTTTCACCTATTCAGATCCCCTTAAAACTTAATTTTCAATTGACTTTTCTGTTTATTTTGAACACAACCCTTAATTTCTGTTTGGGAGGATAAGGCATGGAACAACAAAACATGGAGCCACCCAGAGGTTTTCTAACCTATCTTCAGGCCCCAAGGCAGGGTTAGTTCTGCCTGTGTCATTCCTTGAGCCTGTAACCCTTGAGTCACTTAGCCATTGCTGTGATGGGGCCTGATACACACATTAAGCCCACAGGAGAGCGGGAAATGGAAGATACAGTTCGAGAGAGGATAATTCAGAGAATAGCATCACAGGGTGGCCACCTAGATCACTAAAGGCAACCCAAAGCTGGCAGCTTAATGACTGTGTTCTTAACAATGCTTACACCCAGCTCTGAACATTAGAATCTGTTTAACTGAGCAAAATAAACATGTTAATCATGATCCTAGGGATTAGCTTGTAGTCTGCTTGAAAATCGCTGCAGCATTTTTGGCCACCAGAGTTACTCTTTATCGGAGCTGGTTTCACACAGAGATTAGGCATCAGCAGGGCTCTCCGAAGTGTACCCAGCATACTCCCAAGGGCTTTTGGGGTCAGTGGTGAAGTACCTTGCAAACAAGCTCCTGGCATGGGTCTTCCTGATTAGTGATACAATTGTGAAGGGGTCTGTCGTATTCCACATGCTTCTTCTCCTTCTTCCACCTACTGCCTGCAAAGGCTACAGACTCCTTACACCTATGTTTGTCTCTCATAGTTGACATACAGGCCTTAGTGTGGAGAAGGCTCTCTCTTGGTGGGAGGTTGTTTTTGAGCTCAAGCATAACTTAGAGACAGTCCCTTGTCCAGTATAGGTGACCACCCCCAGAAAGGGTCTGCAGAAGACTGCTCAGCATGTCCAAGCATCCAGAGGTCTACAGGCTAGCACAGTGGAATATTGTTGCCTTCTTAATCTTGAGACAGAAGTCTTCCCTATCTGTCCTAGTTAATGTCTGCACTACTAATCCTTGCCTCCTATGGGGAAGAGTGAGAAGTGCCTTTTGAATGTGGAATCAGGTGAATTAGCAATGATGATATTAGATGTTCAGCCTACACTGGCTTTACTTGGGACCATGCCTTTACATGTCACAAGGTCAGCATTCATCCCCAAGTGACCTGAAGCAAACCGCTACTCTTGGAAAGACAGGACACCAGATCCTTTTATTGTCTCCTAGACCTAGGAAAGCCGTGCACAAGGAGGAATCAGTGAAATCATGAAGTAGACAATTGCAGCTCCTGTTCTGTTTTGCCAACAAATACACTTTAATCAGGTAGCACCAGCAGTGGTGAGTGTGGCACTAGCTATTCCATATACAGTAGGATGTATTCAGCCATCTGGGAGACATTCACATACTAGTTTATATGTGAATTTCCCTACAAGTATCTCACTTGTCGTTAGCAGATACTTGTAGGGAAATGGGGCTTATTCCACTCATTTTAGTTAGGTTTGACAGAATACTGTCATGCACATAAGACATTCATTCCAGCCTTCCTGTTCCTTAGGGTCTTTCTGCAGTGGCTAAACTTCTGAGTGCCTATTAGCAAATAGCCTGAACATCCCATTGTCCTACTTGAATGACACTCAAAAAAACCAACCCCCTCCCGCACCCCCCACCCCCCTAAAAAAAAACCCAACCAAAAAAATCCATCAAACCTCACTGGGGAATCTGTTTCTTCATGAAACTTTTCTCTGTCCTTCTGCCTTGATATGTAATGTGTTGATTTCATTCCTTTCCTCCTGCCGTTTCCATGCCTGCTTCCCTCTTTCTCTCTCCTCTCCCGCCCCCCCATCCCTACAGGTATAAATAACGAAAAAAACATGTAGCTAACCATGCTCTGTCAGTCCCTGCTGTGCCAATTTCCCATCTGCTGCCTCCTTGCCCCATGCTGCAGGTTGAACACACACTCCTGTCATGCTGAGTTGAATAGGTTGTATGCTTGTGTTTGAAATTAAGCACGTGTTGAAGCCCTCTGCTGAATCTGGGGCTTAGGTTGTGACGCTGATGGTGTACAGGCAATTGCCCCTTCACAAGTGGGGACTAGAATCCATTTCATAGAGTAAATGCTGAGTATTAATGAGACTAATAGACACAAGTGCCAAAGTCGATGAAACAGAGATGTCAAGAGCTGGCTGGTGACAATGTGGAAAGGGGCCTCTGCTTGATCTTCCTGTGACCAAGCTAAAGGCTGCTGGCTTGTATGAGCCTGAAATGCATGTTGATTCAATTCCCCATCTTTATCCTTAGGCTCCTTTGGAAATGGAGTATTTGCTGAAATGAAATAAAGCAGTCATTACAAATGCTAGTCATTAACAGTGTGAACCTTCATATTCACCGATGCCAAGGCATTGGTAGCGACTCAGCAATGTCATTCTCTGAGCACTGACTGTTGGGTTTTAATGACATTGTTCTATTAGAGCTGTTGAAATCAAACATTTGAGAGCCGTCTGGCTGCTGTAGTCAAAATAATAATAATTTGACCTTGACATCCTCTTCCATTTCTTTGTCCTAGTCCTCTTTGGAGGCAATTATTCATTTCATATATATCTTGTACATAGTCTGCTGCTCTTCTTCCTATATTTCTTGTGGGATCAACATAACTTTCCTAGGTGTACAAACTGCTTTCTACTGACTAGTAACTTTACTCAGCACTTTAAATACTGGTATTGTTTTGGATGCATTGTAAATGCTTACATGATGGCATGGCACTACACCTGTGAGCGTTGGCCCATCTTATGTGTTACCTCCTTCATGCTTTATTACTTTGACTATGTATGCCTTTGGTAGCATTTGACTAAAAACAATTTAAAACTCTCTGCTCACTCATCTACATGCTTGTAATCCAGTCTTCTCATTGCCAAAGTTAAAGACCTTCAGAAATGTTGGGAATAGTCCAACAGGACTGTATAGCTCCCCGTCACCAGATTAGGTCTGCTTTTCCTGTTTTCATCCCAAATTCATGGCTAGTGAGAGGCAAATGGACAGCTTTTCAGACACTGAAAGACAAGTTCATGCTACTCTGATATGGCAGACGCCCCTAAACGTTACCATTTTCTTTTTGGTTGACCCTCACCTTGACAGTTCATAATAGTGTCAAAGTTTTGAAAGTAAAGTGGAGACTTAAGTGGACTGATCCCAAGGTCCAAAAAAATGGTGGCCAGTTCTGTCATCAATTTTCCCATCTAACACAACTGAAAGTGGAGAACCAGCTCATCTCTTAACAAGAGTTTAAATACCCCACCTGTAGCAACACAGTTAGAGAGAAATTATGCTTGTAGTAAAAATATAAACATGCTACTTAAGAAAGGCTTGAGAATGTTGTCTTTAATTGTAAGAAAAGTTAGAAAAAAAACAATTGTATGAGGTCCTTAAAATTGTCCGTGCAATATTTTGATTACATAGACAAATAATAAGTGAATGCATAAATAAATATTTATCTTTTAAAAGGACACCATGCTGTGAATACCAATTTTGGTAAATCATGCTGGCATCTTCTTCCATAAACTCTATTCTTAAATAAGACTACATGGGCATGGTATGTATAGCAGTCTCTAGTCTGAGAGGAAAAAGAGTTCATCATGGGAACTTTTGTCTACAAGGTATCCTGAGAGGTTTGATACAACTGGGGAAGCCATCTCAGAGCAGAGAATGATGTCAGCATATGAAATTAAAACACACGTCCTCTGGCAGCATCTCTAGACTGAAATCCTTGGGGTGTTTAGGATTTGAAGGGGAAAAATAATAAAGGTTCTCCACAGACACCACATTTGTTTCATGAAAAATACATAGAGCTCAAACCCTAAATTTCTCTGAAAACACTGATTTCACACTAAATTGTGATTAAGACCCAAGAGGACAAGCTTTCTCCAGAGTGCAGTCACCCATCCCTCCCCCAGATTTCTTTAGGGAAAGAAGTGCTATGAGTAATAAACTTGTCCCCACCTTGTGGAAGAGTCTTGGTGAGCTCCTCAGGACCGTTCTGTTTGTCTCTAAGTCATATCCAGGAGCAGTATCATCCAGTTCCTTCCCCAGCCATACTCCTGATGACTATCAGGGACACCACAGGGAAAATGAGCATTTTGTACAACTTTTGGCAATGTCCAACATTCACATGTGGCATCCTCCTGTGAGCAGAAGGGTAATGTATTTTTTCAACTATTACCAATTTGAATTTAATTCTGATCAGTGCCCCTGAGGCAGGGGGTGGGGGGCGGAGAAGTGGGGAACACAACCCAACAGAAAACTCTTATGCTCCTCCGATCACTGTCCCTCTAGTTATCCTGTCCCCTGCTGCATCAAGAAACCTGCCACTAGCAAATTCCTGAACCACTCATTTATTTCCAGGACTGTGCTGTGAAGCCTCATTGTTCAAACAAAACAAATCCAGCAACTTCATGAGTTGAACTATTGCGGATTTTTCCCTGTGACTGCAAATGGGAATGGTCTGTACAAATGAAAGGCCAGGTCCCTGGTATTGCAAGTAAAAGAGTCTGGGTGAAATATCTACTGAGGAATATATTTTATGTGTTTTCTTTAACTGTCCATCCAAAAAGTGCCAAGTGATAGTTGGGTGCTGTTAGGAGGCACTGATAATGGCCTCACATTTATAAAGTACCATCCATCCAGATGGACCCCCAAAGCACTTTATAAACTTTACTAACTGGTTGCCCTAGCTCCACACATCACCTTATATCTATCCATCTGTTTACAGCTATAGCCATATAGAGAGCATTTCTCTCACCATTAAAGGGTGGCTATTTTAGATTTGGGATGTAACAGATGTTTAAGAGCTCACATCAATGTGGAGTAACAACTTCATGGCGTAGCCATGCTTTCCTTCTGTACCCCTTTTGACCTCAGCATGGATTTAAACTAGGGAAAATTGAACTAAGCTGCTAAGGAACTTGGTCAAAAAAAGATCAGGAGCAGATTTTCATGTAGCAGAGCAGTTAGGCATCTCAATGCCACCAGATGCTGTAGATGTTAGGAGTTTACATAGACATGTATGGAAGCTCACAAGTTTCATGGAAAGTCTTACTTCCACACCCAACTCTGCCATGAAGATTTTCAATCTCTGGGGAGATTACTTCCAGAAAAACTAGTCCTTCTTATGTCACAGATAGATTTTGGGTGTCCGTGGAAGCTTTCTTATTGTAACCTCTATACAGAGGACCCATAAGAAGGGTGTCCTGGTTCAGCAGTGGCACACAGGGGATGTTAGCTCAATGATCTCTCACTGGTTTATTGCAAGGCTGATTTTTCCAGCTCTTCATCCCCCTTTAACTGTCTTTACCAACATAGCTTCCTTGGTTGATGCTTCCATTGCAATGGCAAAGAACCAGGAGATGGTATTTGGGTCAATCAGTTTGCAGATAAAATACCTAACCAGGGACTAGTGAAGATAAAGACGTGCCAAATGGAGAAGGAGGTGGTGAGGAGTGTGCTGTGAGCCTGAGGGGACAGTTCGTCTTCTCAGGTGAAGTCAAAAACATAAACAAAACAGTGCTTCCTCATCACAGAAAATTTTTAAACGAGAAGTACACATGTGATTTTAAACAGTCATTTGACAATTTGGTTCACATTTGGTTTGGGTTTAGATTAAAATTAGATTCTGTTAAGTTCCAGTTTGTGTTTCACTGTAGGAGGCATTTAGATTCTGGTGTCCCAAAATGTGCCCAAAGATCTGACATGGTTGTGCACAGGCAGACTATGGGGTTTTTGGGTTGGTTTTGGGGTTTTATTTTTACCCAGAAGATGTGTCCAGACAGCAATCTATATTTGTGTGAAACTACGATCCATTCAGCACCCCGTAAAAAATCTAAACTAAAAGATGAATTGTTAGCCATGATTACCATATTATTTATTATTATTGTGTGATGTTGAGACTATGTTTGGAACAGATGGGAATCCAATTAGCTTAGTTCTGCCTTTGTCCGTTGGATGAGACATTAATTTCAGGGCCACTCTCCACCTTGTCTGAATAGCTACGAGAAAAGAAATATGCTCATAGAACTTCATGTTTTTGAGATGGTTTGTCACATATATTTTGTTTTCTCATGAAAGGACACTACTGGCTGCTAAGCAACAGAGTAGCTCTGTTTACGTGTACATTTATCTATATATATGCACATATATATACATACGCAGGCACACAGAGTATTTATTCAAGGACAAGAGTCCTCATCAGACTGGCTTTCAACTGAGAGTAATTCTATTAATTAGGGCTGCAGTTACTGTCCCCCTTCAGCTTCCCCCACCTTACCCCTCCTCTTCTTTCTTCTGTTGCAGCTATTACTATTTTTAATTAACGTGCCAAAATGTTCACTCCTAACTATAACAAGAAAAGAGAAAGACAAAAGGGCAGAAGCGAGGAGAGGAGCTCTGGCAAGAAAGACAATTTGTTTGGCTAACCCTTTTAGAGAAAGGCAGGCTTGTCAATGATTTCTCTTCAGGATGGTGTCCCAGAACCAGGGGAGGGAGCAGAACTGCTTTTTAATGGGGCTTTTCTCCCAGCCAGGAATAATCATGCCTACAGAGAAGTCTTAGAGCAGCCTTCTGCTTGGAGGCAGTTCTGTTGCACATCTCAGTGGTGTTTCTTTTTTTCCTTTTTAATGTTTCCTTTTTTTTATTTTTCTTTTCTTCTTTTTTTTTTAAGGTGTTATGAGTCCTTAGACTAGGAATAATCTCTCAATCTATCTTTTTTGTACTATATTGATCATTAGGTTATTTCTCCACCACAAATCTCTATCCCTGTATTTTGAATGTTGCTTACAACAATTGATGTAATCCTCACACTTCAAAACTGAGATCCAGACCCAAAGTTAATAGATGTAAATACACAGAATTCAAGATTGCCTCTCTGTTCTTCATCTTTAAAGCAGTTCAAAATGATTAATTGAATACCTGTAAAGAGGGAAGGTGATTAAGATCTTCATTCTAGGGAAACTGAGGTATAAAATACAATACTGGGGCTGAGATATAAACACAGGAGCAGCACCAGCAAAAGTGTTGATTGAAATTGTACGTGTGTGGCTATGAAAACTGGCTTTTCAGCCAAAGTAAACACAGTGAAATGCACGCCTTTGTTGCTGTTTTATTTAAGTTGAAGTCATCTGGGTGTTGATGAAATACCAGGGGAGGGGAGCTCAGGAAAGAAAATCAGCTTTTGACTAAAAGAATAATGGCTTTGCATTTTCAAATATTTTATTCTTTATAGATAATAATAATAATCTAAATGTTTGCCAGAAACTGGGGGGAAAAAATTTTTTTTTTCTTGAATCCTTCTCCTCCTCAGCCTCCTCCCTAGCCCTTCCCAAAATGTGTGAGAGAAATTAAAAGCACCAGAAACTCATGTGTTATGAGCCCCGTCCTTTCTGGCTCTGGGAAGATATGAGTTTCTAAAGCCTCCAGCTGGCATCTGCCAGCTTTTCTAGACAAGCTGTGGAGCTCAAGCCCACCGCTCCAGAGGTCCCTGATTCAAACCAAGTGGCTTTGTCAAGAGGGTGGTGACTACTTTTGCACACACACAAATTGGCAGTTTTCTGAACCACTCTGAACAGAAATCCTTGACTCCCATTCACATGCGTCAGGCAGTGTCTCTCATTTCAAATGACATTGGCTTATTTGACTTTCAAATGAGAAAACTAAGTATCGTGAACAGATGAAGAGATAATCAAAACATCTTTGTCCAGGTTTTTGGAAACTGTTTTTGAAAACTAAAACTCCTGAGCCATTCTGCCTGTTCTCACAATATTTTTATCATTAAAAAAACCCAACAACAACAACATTTGCTAATCCGTTTCCTAAAATTCTTGCATTTGGAGGCATGTGAATGGGTCTGATTCGCCTTAATAATAACTAAATATAAGTTAATTTTCTATCTACCAGTGTTTGTAGAAAAGCTTGAACAACATACACTTTCAAATGAAGAAAAATTCAAAGTCTGAGCATTTTCTAAGCCAAGCTTTAGAGCTGATAAAAGTATTGCAGAAGGCAATAGCATTGGCATAAAATCAAAAAATAAAATAAAAAGGGGACAACACATGAAAGACATTCCTGGAACAGCATCCTTGATCCCTTGCCACTGCATGAACTTGATAAGGTTCAGTTTTAACTAGTTCTTGTACCTTGCTCCCCACTTTTCCTACTGGTACAGGACTTCACGCTGTCGATGAGAGATAATCCTTTTCCTAATTTCCAGGCTAAATATATTCATAGCTGGTCGCTGTAGTTCCTCATCCCAAAGAGCTTATATTAACGACTGTCTAATTGTTAATTCACCCTTTGTAATTATTCTTAACTATAAGTTGCATTTTTCTCTCCCTTTTTGCATATTTGGATTGTTATCTATGCATATTCACTTTCCGGCTCTGCTGGTGAGTTGTGATTGATCAGCAAAATCATACGGTGTTGTTTCACTTTCCTGATTGAATAAGCAGGCACATATCTGTGTGAAAATGGAGCACTCAGCTTCATTTAAGATTTGTATATACGGCTTGGAAATCCGGGGGTGGGGTTGAATATTCATTGCTATACAACACAAGTGCCTGAATGTTCACGGAAAGTGAACAAAATAGGTAAAGGAAAAATTATAAGCAATTTGCTCCTGTCCCTTGAAGAGGGAATTTACCTTCTATCATCTCTTTTAGTGTCTTGCACAGTTGAGTGGTACATGATTAAACAACGCATGTGTTACATCCTAGGAAAAGCTACATTTCACCGATGTCAAGCAGAAATTTCTGTATGAACACAGTGTACTGTGGAGTACCACAGGACGTGGCTGTGGGTGTAGTTTGGTTGTGTCTGGACTGGTATTTTTAAATAGACACTAGGGAAGAGAATATCCCCAAGATAATGGAATTTCATAAGGATGGGTGTATGCCGTCAAGAGGAGAAGGTCTTGCAGCATTTCTTAAGGGATTTCAGGGACTTTGCCAGGCAATTCCAGAACTTCAGGGCTTGTTTGCTTATGTTTTTGGTTTAATTATCTGAAGTGAAAGGACATCTTTACTTTATATTTGAACAGCGACTCATCACCTGCCCTCTCTCACCTCAGCTAACAGCATTATCTCCTCAGGTCAAGTGAGAAAGGTCAGTTCTCTCGTTGCTGTAGGTGACAGGTTCAAACCCTTATAATCATCCATGACAGCACTTGTTATACTTCTTTTTTATGAGACTTTTTCAACCTCTCACTTTTAGCTTCTTCATAGCGCAGGTTTTCGGTTTGCTCTTCATCACTTCCAGATACCACATCGCTTCCTTCTTCCTCCATCAGCATCATTGCATGTCAATTTGTTAGTCTCCCCTAAACAGTTTTCCCTCAGTATGTAATTCACATAGTCATGGTCAATCTCTCAACTCCATGGTGTGAATCTGGATTTTGAGGCAAGGATGGAAGCATGTTACAGTCAAATGTGAGCACACAGAGATCTCTTTGGCTTGGAACTGAAGAAACACACAAACACAGACACACCTCCCCTCCCCTGCCCAGGGCACAGCCATATCCTGTTCCTTCAGTTCAATATGTATCTCCAGCACTATCAAAATTAACAAGAAGCCACCTTAATCCTGCTCCCTCATCACAAAGCCCTCTTCTTTCCTGTGGATCGCCAGTTACTGTCCTCTTATCTTAGAGGGGAAGTAAATAAAAGACAGCAAAAGGAAAAAGAGACACCCTCTTGCATAAGCTGCACACCAACCTTCTTGTTACTGATATGTGGCTTAAAGTGCTCTCTGGCAATAAAAAAGTCGTTGATAATAAGATAACCTCTGGCTTTGGCAATTCTGGGCAAATTGTTGTACACCTCTGGCTGGACACAGCTTCTCTCACTTTCTGCTTAGACTGGGGCATGCTGACACCCTGGATCACAGGGTCAGTTACCCTGCGGTAATCCCTTGCCCTCACTAGTACTGCTTTACAAACTAATACCAGGCCTTCTGTCCCAGGTTCTCTCTTGCTGCCACCTCTGTTTTGACTGGGGTTTGCTCTGTAAGGAAAGATAGTCATAAACTGTGGGATTGCTCATTTTCTGGTCAGGAAAGAAAGGAAAACATCATGTGCTGCGCTGGCTGGCAGAGAGCTCCACTTGCTGGTGCCTTATCCAAGCTGTGGGACAGGGAGCATGTCAAAGCAGTGACACTGGAGGGGAGGAGAGCAGTGGAGAGATGGTGTGCTTTGGTGGAGGTAGACTTTCCTTTGTCTGCACACACTCATTACTGTTCAGACTCTACAGCACATCAGTAGTGTGCTTGCTAGTGTACATTCAGCTATGGTTGGTCTCTTTGAACAAGCCCAAACCCTACTCCCAGTGGGGTGGACTGGGAAGAGGTAGAGACCACTGAGCAGCAGCCCGGAGCATGAGGAGATAGTGGATCACAACAGTCAGCAGGCATCAACCCATGCTGGAGCCTTGCTTTTGTCACACAGAAGTGCAGCCACAACTTCTGTGTTCTGTCCCAAGCCATCTGAATCATGTGGAAAAACTCTGATGTCATTTGTTAAAGTAATACATATTAGTTCTTCCCAGATTGGGGTGACAGGGTTGGTGCTCTTGGGGATGAATGTGATCCAACCTTCCTGTAGAATGAGCAGTGTGGCCATGTGAATTAAGCAGTGGGTGATGAGATTTTCTTGCCTGTGCCACCACTTCATTGTTTTTCTCAGGAGGTAGTTTGTTGTATTATTGTTGTTGCTGCTGCTGTTGTTTTAGTCTTTCACGGGAGATTATATAAAACAGCCTCTCCATGAACCAGAACACATCTCTGGGGATTATGATGACAGCATCCATATCTTAAAAAGCCATAAAGACAAGACGCACTGTAGAAAGTAGTTGTTCCCAGTAATAAGTGCTCTATGACATCCAGAAAAGATACCCTATTCTGACAAGCTTGCACACTAGTGCAAATTTTAAAAAAAAGTACATTTAAAACCACAGATTTTGCCATGCTTCTCATTTTAAAGAATTTTCCTTCCCTAAATTACTTCTGCAGTGAGAACAAAGCCCCTTAACCCTTGGCAGACTCTAGCCGGTTCCTGATGCTCCCCAGCTGTGAATCTTAAAGCGATTTCTCTTTAAGTCTCCATCACAGAGAAGCTCCCCTAAAAGAGCAGCTCCCCTGCATTTTGCAGGATTCATACCTTGGTGTACTCCAGCCCATGTGGACCCTGACCTTGGTGGGTGAACAAGCTGTTAAGGGGTTTCTTCATCCCTGATCTCATGCAGAGATGACTTTCTGGTCTATATATAGAAGATGGGAGGCCTGATAACAGGTTTTTTTCAGATCTGGCAGGAGCTGAGGCAGGAAGGGAGGCTAACCAGAGCTCTGTGACTGCTCAGTCACACAGGGACAGAAACAATCTCCAACTGTATGTTTGCAAAGCGTGCTGCACCATGGAGCAGGGCATTCATTAGAAATAGCTGTATTTGTACCTTGAGCAAAGAGCGCTGAGGACCATCCTGCTGCATCATCCATACCGCAACCCAGAAAATGGAGCAGGAAAGAGTTTCCTTCCTCTTCTCCTCTGTTAATCTGCCAGGAGAGGAGAATTCAGGCCACTGAGCTGCAACTACCTTGGGCCATACTGAGAGAACTGAAATGTCACCTACATCCCTGCAGCTAGTTAGTGAAAGAACAAGAAACTCCCAAGTGTGACTGAGAGTGCCTGAGCAAGGTGAAGTTCAGGGTCCTGTTTAGAGCCAGTGAATGGAAATCCCTGGGCACAGTACAGGTCAGACTTTCCAAATACAGCCCTGCATACCTCAGTTTTCCCAGTCTGATCAGTGGGCAAATGCCAGCAGCCACTGCCCTCAGTTAGGTTTTATTAATGAACTCCAGGACCATTAAGTCAATAGATCCTGGAGAAGTGTCACTATTACAACCATCCATGGCAAGGGAAAGCACATTCCCAAGCAGGGAGAGCGTGGAAGGCCTAATGAACATTGAGCAGAGCACTTGCTCCGCACTCGCTTTGTCACTGCTGGGCAGCCTTGCCCTGACAGAGCTCCTGTCCAACCAGGGACGTACATCCATTCATCATTAGTCCTAATGCAAGCTTGGGAGTTTTAAAGCCAGGGCTAAATCAGACCATCTTAATTTGCAGGCTTAATGCATTGCATATTATCCATATCCTTCCTATGGGATTTATCTTGATTAAGTGCTAATTTGTAACTGGTGGTATACCCAGTGAAGTGACTGATGAGAAGGGTGCCTGGGCAGAGAGTCTGTGTTTTGGCAGTGGTGCAGACTGGGAATGGGAAAGTACTGTTCCCACTGCAGACACGCAGGCAGGCAGCACATTTTATGCACATCCCCATCAGCCTAATAGGCGAACTGTCCAGAAAGGTTTAGCTTGGGTTGTTCTTCAGCTGCGACAGGAGTCATAGGTCTGCTGTGCAAGAAAGGACCAGACTTATAAGGGCTTTTTGGCCATACTTAAAAAGTCTGCCCCTGGGCTGTTGTAAAGCCCTGTGTGTGCAGAACAGCACAGGTCAGAAAAGGTGTAGCTGCCTCAGACAACCAAGTGCAGGCAGCCGTTTACACGTCCTGGCTTGCACATCTTTGGCTGCATACTGAATCCCTCCTGCACTGTCCCTGCTTGTCCCATCCCTGCAGTGACACCAGCCCATACCCAGACCCTCCCACTGTCTCACTTGTTTCACTGTGTGACCACCAAGAGCCAGCGGGGGTAAATGTGGAACAGATGAGACTATTTGAGACACGAACTGTGAGAGCCTATCAGCAATACCAAAAAGCCTTTCTGAAAGGGGCAAAGCTTTTCCAAGGGGCTAGGAAGCTGTATTTCAGGATACTTCCACTCTGCTGACCTTCACTTTGGAATAAGAAACAAAACTTCCACTTCCACCTGGCACACCAAATCTCAGATCAACCTACATCAGCATGTAGATTTTACAGGGTTTGAGGAGAAGCGACCTTTAAGCAGAAATGGCTTCTCAACTTTTGCTATCACAGTGTTGGCATTTCACTAAAATAAAAGCTTTTATTCCAACTGCTGCTTTGGTGCCTACATGCATGACACAAGTCTTACAGAAACACACACACACACAAGCAGGAGACAGGTCGAGCCATTTCACAGTCCTATTTTACAGAAGGGTGAAATAAAACTTCACTCAACTTTCTTTGGCATGGTAATAGTAAACCCAAGGAAGGCATTCAGAAGTCTGAATTTCTGTTTTATGCTGAACAGAGGTGTTCTGCATTGGCAGCGTTTCTCCTTTTGGCTGTTTTTCCTAACAGTGAAAATTGTGGACAGTTTCTCAGCTGATGGGTACTGCTTCCTTTTACTTGGGTAACTAATGACAGCAGCTGAGGAGGAAGGGGGGTGTTGGGTAGAAGGAAGTTAATTAATTTCAGGGGTTTTAATCTCTTCTTTTGTACCAAACCATAAAACAAAAATTCTTCGGGAGCCAGAACATGTACCTCCAGTAATCGAAAGTGAGGCAAGGATCTGACTAATAGATATTACGTTCCATTATATGGTCTTGAAGTCAATAAACATTAGGTTACCTTCATGCAGTGAAAAAAGACCAGATTTATTAAAAAATCTTATCTGGAGGGTTTGCATTTCAATAGGATGTGAATTTGCATATTTTAACAATAACCTCCCATCATTCTGTCTGATCTGTGCTCAGTTGGCCATACAGATCACTTTATCTTGAATAGATTATCACCGGTTTAATAAACCCTTCATAATATGCAGGTATAACAATGGTACTTCATTGGATAAAGGAGGTATTAAAGTTCTTTTTCTGGAAATAGGGGTGGCCCAGCTAGTGATTAACTTTATACCTCTGTACATCCCTGTGCTGAATACACGATTGAAGGAGAGTATTCCCATTATTCACATTCAAAAACGGACCAGCACTTCAGAGCTCCTGTTAACTCCTCACTGCCCACGGCATCTGTGCAGATGTGGGAGTCAACAAAGCCAAGGGCGCCAGGGATGTTGTCTCCAGCAGTGGCCACTACCTGAGACATCAGGAAAACACAACACTTTTCCTCCAAGCTGGTTCCCTTTCCACATACGGAGTGTGAAAGGTGCTCAGCTGTTTCACAGGGGAGGCACCTTCACGGTGCTAGTTCGAAGTAGGGTCAATGCACTGCCTAGTAAAGAGCCAAAAAGGCTTCTAGACAGAGAGCTTAGATACCCCATTTTCAATGAAAAAAAGCAGAATTATCCTTCCTTGTCTCCTTCCCAGGCTTGGACTTACACTCTGCTTTCACTTTCCACGCAGGAGCTCATTTTCCACCGGCTGCCCTTTATAAGAGCTGCGCCCATCCCACAATTCTTGCATCCTATCTTGCCCTCTCAAAGCGCTTCATCGGGAACAGCACGCTCAGACCCTCTGCAGGAACAGAACGAGTCACTGCCAAATCAAAGGGCTGACTTTTGCCTCCTACAGCCTCCACAGGGACAGACTATTATTTACACATGCCTGCTGTTTGAGACTCCTGACCACTTTCTCATGAGACACAGGGCAGAGCATTAGTGCCACTGCACCAGTGACAGAGGCAAATGTAATTTTCATGTTGTCCTGCATTTTCTGGTTTCTTCATTTTTGTTTCTTTATTGATGTTTGCACCCTGACTTGAAAAAAAAAAAAAAAAAGACAACAAAAGAATAACAAAATTGAACCCTCACAAAAAACTCCCACCATGTTTTTCCTCTCTTGGGTACCCAGTACAGAGCAAGCAGCTGTGAACATTAACTGTCCACACACTAAGCTTAGTCAACCCGCAGGCTACTGTGGCATTAAGCCCAAGCTTGTAGACCTTAATGAGAGATAATGTTTGCTCAGGACCAGCTCTGTGGTCACGCAGCCCTGGGATCTGGACTGCCTCACATCTGACCAGCTGGGAGCACAGGAATAATGAATTTTGGGGCTGACTGTGCATGCATGTGTGAGAAAGAGAGAGTATGTCACACACAAGTTCCCCAAGATACTCCTGAGAGCAACTGGAACTTTTCACGCTCTCTCCCTCCTCTGTTTTCTTTTTCTCTGCTCAAGCTGTGTTCGTGCTTGCTTTTCCAAAGCTCCCATCATGAGTTTTTTGCTTCTCGAGAGCCGACATGCCGGTGTGCTGCCTGACAGTGGGAGCACAGCAAGGCTAGTGAATAATTGAAAGTTATTGACCTATAATAACCTGGCATTATTGACCATAAATGATTTAGTTAAAGCACACACACACATGCACACACCATCTCACGTGAAGGAGCTGAATTTTTAATTCCCTTTGTCCAGCACTGGCTCAGTAGAACTTGTCACAGGGGAGAAAGGGGCATTTTGGCCCAGCATGAAATTAATGTTAATGGAAACAACATTTCTGATGATGCTCTAATAAGATTCTTGTGGGGAATTGAGCACACTACCTGGAGCCACAAGCAAATTGTCCTGAGTCTTTACTCAAAGCTCCGTGAGGACATAAACCTTTCCTGAACTCCAGCAAAGTTCACAGATTTTAAGGCTGAGGAGGACAATTTTCATCAAGCAGCCATAAGGTAGTCTAGAGACTAATGAATACCGGGACCAATAACCTGTCAGCAAGCTGGAGCACAACATTTAGGGAGAGGGAGAAACATCCAGTTTTTATGTCAGACTTCCCACTCCTATTATTTTTTGTTTCTGCTGAGCCAGCTCTTCCCCTTCAAAGTAGAAGCACTGATGTCAGCTCCTTTGGAGCCACAAAATGCTGTCCGCCCTGCCAGAAAGCCTGCTCCGGTCTCATACCTGGCCTCAGTTCCCCATCATCTGGTTGGATCTGCAGGGTCAGGCATCCCCGTCTCCGATGAAACCCCAACAGCTTCCCCTGTCTGAATGGAGCCCTGTAGAAGCGCAGATGTCTGGGCTGGTGAGCTTGGCTGGGTCGAAGAAAGATGCGAGCGAGTAGCCATTTAACTGAGCCAGATTTCTGAATGAGGTATTGTCCCAGCAATGAGCGCAGCAGCCATGTGCCCTCCTGAACTGGCTGCATTTGTGTTAGGATCTGAATTTTGTGGCTGGCCCCTATTACAGGAAGTTTCTGCCCAGCTTTTGACAGATAAAACTTTGAAGCTTGGACTTGCTGCTGATTGTCTATCAGTGCTCAACAAACAGGTGTAAAAGCTTCTCATTAGCTTTGTGGGTGCTGTTATGCACGTAATAGCCAAGCTAGCTGTGCCTGCTTTACTTTGTTTTTTGGGGTCAGATGGACAAAGGAAAGGATAGCTTTGGTGTCTGATATGCCTGACTTGGAGCTCTTGAGAAATGATGCAAGAACAAAACTTTTAACTCTCAATGGTGCTGACCCAACACACAGAAGCAGCTATGAATTGGCATTTACAGCACAGAAAAGTGTAACAATTAAGGGATTAATATCCCTTGCTTGTCTAAACTCAGGGAAGATTTTTCTACTGACTAGCAGTGCTGGAAGCACCTGGAGCTGATCCTGCAGTCCAAAATCACTGCAGACAGCCAGTCACTGAAGTCAGAGGTGTGACCCAGTCTGTGTGCTGCAGTCACTAACTTTTGGGTACTTTTTAAGCACCTAATGAAGCGGGTTTCCCGTAGTAAATCCCTAATTTCTCCATCTAGAGAATTAGGACTGCATAATTTAATTGTCTAAATTTAGGCAGCCAAGAGCTCCCTCTGGAGGTCTCCAAGCAGCCTGTTTCTCTGCTTGGGCCAGGCCAGGCATTGGCTTCGTCAGAGAGACAATAAGTTAAGTACAAAATCTTTTCACTGAGAAAATAAGGACCTTCCCCCAAATTTTCCAACATTCCTCCCAGTGTTAGAGGTAAACTAGGGAGCAAAGCCAGCTGGAAAGACACAATTGAATTTCTCTCTAAAGTCAGGTAAGGAGCCTGATAACCCAGGATATAGTCTCTTTGTCTCTAAAAAAATCACAGGGAGCAGTTGGAGAAGCACAGTTTCTCATCTGTATGGGAACACCGTCGCTTACTTGAGCATACTCCCGAGACCAGCCCAAAATACTTGACAACAGTGGTACATGACAACGATGTCCAAGATGGCTTCCAGCTCCGTCCTTCCTTCCTCTCTGTATAATTGACTATTATACCGGCATTATCTGTGCCTTGATACCTTGGATTTATGGAGCTTCCAACAAATATAAATTCCCCTTTGCACACACCCCATTTAATCAAAACCTTGCTGGTTTAAGCAGTCTGGTTTATTAAATTACCAATCTATGAAGCCATTAACTCAATTAGAAGCAGCAGTTCTGTAGTCTTGAACAACCAAGGGGTAATATTGCAACGGTATAGGTTATGCAGAGTATGGCACGTTATAATAACACTGAGAGCTTATATAGCATTTTAGAACTTTACAATTTGGTAGGAATGGTATCTAATTAATCCTCACAATGGGCCCTGAAGGTAAAGATTACTGTCTAACCCCTTTTTCCATGGAGGAAACTAAGTGCAGAAGATGTTAGGTAACAGACTCCAAAAAAGAGTTCAAGGCCGTATCTTTACACACTCCTCATTCACAGTAAGTAGACTTCAGACTTCAAATTGCTCCTTTCTTCTGAGAAAATCAACATCAAGTGACCTTTACCTCCCTTTCTTATCTCCATGTGTAACGGGCTGACTTTATTTTAAAACATCTGTTCCTTTTAGGGGGGGTGAAGGAGACCAGAAAGGGACACAGAAAACTCACAGGTGTAGGCTACACCCATTACGCATAAGCTACCTTTGGTAGCTGCTGTAGTTGCTGTGGCTGTCTTGTGCTTCTGGGTGTTTTCAGGAGTCAAATAGGCATGGTTTCAAACGTCAGTGCCAATTCATAACCAACATTTCCCACAACTGTGTTAACCCAAGAAATTTTACCTTTCTCTGTCAGGGTAGAAACACCCACAAGTTCACCCGTGTCAC
The DNA here is from genome assembly GCA_020800305.1 of Porphyrio hochstetteri. Classification (NCBI taxonomy): domain Eukaryota; kingdom Metazoa; phylum Chordata; class Aves; order Gruiformes; family Rallidae; genus Porphyrio; species Porphyrio hochstetteri. The sequence goes on along the minus strand of CM036938.1, from coordinate 83,431,551 downwards.
CTCAGTTATGTGATCTGACAGCAAATAACAAGGATGGTCACAGGAACTCCTCTAACTTGACCTGGGTACCTGTGATCTTGACTGGAAAGATAAAAAGGTTCAGATGGGAAAAGTCATTGCATACAGGGCACAAGAGGAACAGTTAGAAGTATTTTGGTAACCAAGTAAATGGCAAAGACCTTCCTGAAGAGCAATATCCAACCCTAAATACAGATCTCAAATAATTGTTACTATAAGGTATTATGTTTCCTTGCTAAGTAAACTAAACTAAATGCCAGGTCCATCACACAAAACCTACAATGAGTTGCTGACAATAAAAACAGATCCTGAATGTCAGGATTTAGTCTAAAGATTTACATATGTGCATTTTTATTCCATAAAATTTAGTAAAAGAATTTTTGTTTTCTTTAGTTTTCAGCAGACAAAATTTTTTAGAACAGCCTTATATATTTTTACTGGGTTTTGAAAAGTAAATAATGCAGAAGTAGAGACTATGAATAGGAACAGGAACTGGACTTGATTTGAATCTGAAAAAGAAAGTGACAGATTTAGGATCAGAATCTGCTTTAGGCAAAGTACAGAGAGAAAAGAAACAGCTTAAAACAGTGAAAAGCAAATAATGTTTCTAATAATTAACATTGCCCATTGTAAAGATGCATCAATCATAAATTATCTCCAGTAATCACATACAATATGATATTATAAATAGGAGAGTTTTTATTTTCACCTATTCATTTTCTTTGAGCTGTATTTTGAGCATTCAGAATTTTCTTTTATTCTGGAATTAAAATTCTTGTTAGTGTCACTTGGGTCCAGAAGCTGAGGATTGAAGGAAAGCACCCTGTGCCAGGAGATGGGTGCTAAATCCCCAAAAGTAGAAGCACTGTCAGTGCTTGTAAGCAGGGCCAGATTAGGGTTACCTTTAAGTAGAGAGAGGTTTGCATTATACTCTAATTCAAAGAATTAATGAGTAGTTTATTTAAAGTAGACGATGTAAGAGAGAAACCCCTTGATTGTTCTCAGTGCTCATGGCTCTAATTTATCTAGTTTCATATTTACACCATGTAGCACCCAATTCACACTGCAAAGAGAGAAAGTACAATCCAGCCCCAATTTTCAAATACACTCACCACCCAGTAGACCAAAAGCTTTTCATTATCTGTCTGTGTATTTAAGGAGATCCTGCATTTGGAAAAGAAGGCTCCTTAGGTAGTGTGATTTCTTGCTCTGTTTCCCTCCCTCTATCTTCTTGTGGTTCTGGGGGTTTTTATTGTCAATGTCACATCTTGAGAGTATTTCTCTGATGTGATTTTAGGAAGTCTTGTTCTCCTCTACACTGGTTCAAACATGTCAATGCTGCTTAGGCTTGCTACCGCTCCACACAGAAGAATCAGACCTTGGGAGTTCAGACACATACTGTAAAAAGGTTAATGGCTAATACCACCAGAAAGTTTATAGCTGAACTTCTAGTGTCTCTGATCAACGCTCTGTCTTTAATCAAATGCCACAGCACAAAAAGGGGAAGGAGGGAGGAAAATGCAGTTGGATGAGTTGTCTCTTCTCAGTGAGGCCCCTCCGGTTTGCCTTCTCCAAGTCTATCCAGGCTGAATATACTACACAGGCAAGCAGGGGGGTTAGGGGGTGGGAAGCTCACAAGCAAGTGAAAAGCAAATGGGGTTGAGGAGGAAGGGAGTAAATAACTTGGATCTATTGGCTGTGATGCCAGAGGTGGCATGCTGCTTCCGGCCACTAACAGATGTGGACAGGTGAACCTTTACACCAAATCAATCATCATATTTATTCTAATTGTATCGTAATAGTCCCCCAGGAGCTCAGTTCAAATGAGCTTGACATTATTAAAATTTTAATGCCCAGTTTTCATAGCTGAATGAATATTTAAAGGGTATGTCCCAGGCTTAAGTTATGATGATGAAGAAATTAATGGAATGTCTTGTTTAATGCTTTGGTACATGTTGATGCAAAAAAAAAAAAAAAGAAAAAAGAAAAAAAGAAAAGAAAAAAGTGGTTGTTCAGGGCGGAAAAGAAAGGAAGGCAATGTTTAGACATAATTAGAGGAGGAAAGCATCAGCGATGCATTAGTATCAGACATCATTCTTGTTGGATAGCTCTCAGTGGAGAGGAAGTATTTATCATTCGGGAGGGGGTAAACCAGGGTGCGGTCAGGGTCCAGAAGAGATGCAGTTCCACATGAATGATGGATCAGAAACAAATCCCTGGGTGTTTCCAACCACATCCCTACATGGTGGAATGAGATTGCTAGCCTTTGCTGGATGGAGCAGACACAGAAAATCACCTTTGTTACCCAACCAGGATGTTTGTTTATTATAAGTACCCAGATCAACTTTGAAGGATGGCATAATTAATCAGCAATACTCATCAGTCTGGTAATTATGTTATAGATAATTGTCAAAACATAGGACCAGATGATACCAGTTATACATAGATGGGGGGTGAGGGGTAGCTCCTTTTGCACTGCAGAGACTTATTCTGTATGGGCTGTATAGCACAGGGAATTGTATTGTCTCTGAGGATCTGAAATCCAGAAAGATTATGGAGTTTTATTGTAGTTTTTTAATCCTTCCACACTTTATGAAATCCAGGAAATGTTTGGGAATCTAAGGATTTGTGTTTTCTCTTCTTTTTGAAGGCAATACTAATATTTGCAAGGTTCCTGTTTGTGCTTATTCATTTGCCGTTAGGAATAGAGGGCTAACTTGGGCAGCTGAATGGTCTTAAAACCCACTTCAATATGCATTTCCTAGCACTGAAAGAAGACTGAAGAAAAAGTTAATGCTTTAAGTCCTTTCACAGAAGATTTTCTTTAAAGGGGCACTGTCAAGATTAAGATAATCTTATTCTTTCTCTTTCCTTGTTTGTTGGTTGTTTTTTTGGGGGGGTTTATACTTTTTTTTATTATTTTCCTTTTGGCAGCTTCCTCAGGAACTGCAGCCTTGATACAGAGCACAGCTAAGGGGTTTATCTTTAGGCAAGGTTTTCACACATCTAATTTGAGGTGTGATTTCAAATCAGTTTAGACAAAACAGTGGAGAAGGTGGCATGGCTGCTGGGTTTTTTTCTGCCCAAAAAGGTTATCTTAAAATAATTAGACTATATTTATTCATTAATAAAACTGGAAGGAAAGCACAATGATGTGACCTGTATAATGATAGTGATATGCCTTGAGAAGGAAGTCCCTATGCTTCAGAAACGCCACAGCATCCTGCTTGGAATAGGTTTAGGTCTGGTCATCCTGAGGTGCAGGACTGGGGTAATGGACTGTTTCAGTGCAGCAAGCTTACCTCACATATGACCTTAACCCTTGGAAAAAAGGAAATTAGGGTGGGAGGGAGAGAGCAAACACATGTCACCCTTGAAAGCAGGACCAGTGTTGGAGGAAAATTACTTTTTGGCTCAGAGTGGGTCTAGTACAGTACCAAAGAAAGCCCTGCTTGCAACCTTAACCCTGTGATAGCCCCTTCCAGTTCCTGGGGAAGCAATGCTTCAATTCAGACCCTGAGGCTACCTGCACATTTATATCAGTGAGAGAGCCTCTATTTCATGATTCTGGCAGTGGGTGAAAGCAGCTAGTTAATTTACACTGCTTACTCAGTTGTTTGTTAAATGGCAGTGCAGTGGAAAGCATTTCTCCATGGGCAAAAGGGCTGGCTGTGGTTCTTATCTTTGTGGCCAGGCATACAAAGCCACAAGCACAGAAGGTCTAATCTTCTTGGATGGATGGTGGCCAAGCTCCTTTTGCACTCAAAGCACTGAAGTCAGTGGGAGTTTGGCCTTGCCTAAAGTCTGCAGAGTCAAGCCAAGCAGCCATTAGTGGGAAAGGCAGCATTTGGGTCTTGCTTCAGCAGACGAGATAAAGCCTAGAGAATGAAGAGCACAGCAGGCAAGTGCCAACAGCCAGAGGTCATGGGCTCAGGATAAGGAAAAGACGAGAACAGATGTTCATTTCTAAGTGAGGGGACAGGGGTTATGTCTATAATGCCTTGAGTAATGCATCTATCTCTCTTGCCTGTTTGCCTGCCCCACTCACGTCCATGCTGCAGAGGCCTCTGGCCTCTGGCCTCTGCACAGTATGCCCAACACGTACAAAACCATGACGTGCCCCATATGCAGAGAACACCCTACCTTTCCAGTTATCTGCACTTGATCACCACAGCAGCTCCCGAGCATACTCCAAACTGTGCCTCTGCCTGGGTAGGCACCAGCTGCAGGCAGGACTGGGCAACCTCAGAGCAGCCCAACACAGCGAGCATCTGTGAGACAACTCAGATACACAATCTGGGAGCAAGCTTTCAACTAAGCAGTGAGAGCACAGATAAACCTACAATGGCAAACATTGCAAAACTTATCTAGGATCCTTGGCACATATTCTCAACCCACATTTAAGTTCTGTGTTGCCACCTAAATACAGTTATTCATTAGCCATGCCGGGTAGTTTAAGGCTCTCTTGGTTGTATCTATATGGACTGCCTTCATATGTGTGCATTATGCAGTTGCTCTGCCCTGAAAGAGTTTGGGATCACAATTTCTGGGCTAAAAGCGAATGTGGTTGTTTTTGACTAGATGCATGCAGAGTTGGCTAGTAGAAAATGCCAGGGATAGAGAAGAATTATTTTAGGTAAAAGGCAGTTTGGGCACATTTTGAAATTGGATGTAAATTATCTTGAAATAACCTCAAGTGGGAAATTAGAAGAGAGGTAAGATTGTGTAAAACCTGAACCTTACTGATACTAGAGAAGAAGGGAGGAAAGGACAGCAAAAGACTTACTTAGTTTTATATTAGTATTTGATGTGTTTATGAACAGAATTTCATATTGTGATTGCTCATAATAGCAGCAGGGAACTAGATTTAATGAGCAGGGTGTCCCTTCCAAATTTATACATCCACTACCAGGATACACAGACAAATAGGCTCTTTTATATAGCTCAGCATCACCAGCGAGCCAATCCTGTGACCCTTCATGTGCTTGAGTATATTCACTAAATGTCCAGGGACTCCTCAGATATGCAAAAGTTCTGGTACCACAGACAGATTTCCCAAGCTGAAGACAGCATCCACCAGGCCCCCTTCTTTCCCAGGAAAGAAAAATGCACAAGCCAAGCAAGGTCCATGAGTGCAAATGGACCCATCCAGATGACAGGAAACCAGGACCTTAAGACACTGTGTGTGTGTGGTGCCACAGTGTAGTAGGTCAAAGTAGACCTATCAAACTTGTTTTCTACTGTGAGACTACCCAAAGCTTTAAGTGGATCTCCTGCTGTCCCTTTCACATGCAGATTTCCATATGAAACAGTACTTATAAATACTAAAAAACCCCAAAACAAAACATAAAAACCCAAAAAAACCCAACCAACCAAAAAAACCAAACCAACAAAAAAAAAACCCAAGCCAATGCTATCTGTCTTGTTTTGGAAAATCAGGATTTGTTGTTCCAAGCATCCTGTGTTTTGTTCCTCTTACTGTCTTCAAACCTGCCGAGGACTGAGTTCCCCATTTACCCCTCCCTACTTCTTTCAAAACCAAGAGTTGAGCGCTACATGCCCAGCTTCCCCAAGTACAAACCAAAGGATTTGTAATATTGGAAAGGTTTTATTTTGTTATTAACAAGATCAGCAGTTTTTTTCAAACTCAAGCCCAAACTGTTCTGTGGGGAGAAAGTTTTGTATTTGAAGGTTTCTGCACGTGAGCCTGAACTGAAGCCCCCCTCCAGGTTCATCTATATACACAAGACAAGTGGAAAGATGAATTGATAGTTAGACAGATGGATTATAATGTGTTTTATATGATATATAGAAAATACTCTCAGAGTGCAGGGATGGCCGGTAGCAATCATTCTCTGGGGTAGGCACCGGAGCATTGACTGATTTGTAAAGGTCAGACCCTTCAAGATTTTTTTTTTTCATATTTCATACATTCCCATTTCAGGTCTTCTCATCTATTTGTGTACATGTCTATGACACACATCTTGTCAGGCAGGGAAAAGGGTGGTAAGGAGAAATTTAGAGTCCACTACCCAGATAAGGTTTGGGACACTGTCATTTCAGATGCAAGGTATTGCTAGTGAGTACTTCCCACAAGGTAAGCCAATGTGATTTTTTATTTTTCCACCAAACTTTCAAAAACATTTCTTCTCCCTATTCTTTCATTAATCCAACACTGTACCAAGTTGCACTGCCCACACAAAAATATGCTTAATGTACAATCACACGGCAATACATGCAACCACAGCACTTGCCTCTGTTCCCATTGGAGCAGGGTTTTCTTCCATGTCTTACAACTGTAACGTGCAAACACAGAAGGCTTGTTGTATAGATAACCTATGTTGAAGCAGATTCCTGATTCTGTAACATTCACAGAAATTGTTTTCTGAGCTGAGGACCCAAGACCTGACTTTGGGGTTTCTTTTCTTCAGAGAGGAGATTGCTTTGGATTCACTCACATGGCTATCTAGTTTAGATGGCTGTAATTCAATTATGTCACTCAGAATCAGGTACAGAGTGATTTACTTGAACTTTGCAATTACACACACAATTCAATTGTAGGTGATTTTTTTTTTTGGCCTTTCCAACTTTGACACTAATATACTTTGCATTTCCTTAGGGCCTTCAATCACAGTGGATTTTGCTCAGTGCTTTAAAAGTTATGACCCTCTCCTCCAAACACATTCCTGCCAGTACCTTTAATCACATAAATAGCTGTGTTGACTTCAGAGGAATTACTATTATGTACATGGCAGACCCCAAAAAATGTTGGCAGAAGTGGTAAAATGAAATTTCTTGTAGTGTTTATAGCAGAAAAACTTTTTCCACAGAAGAAATGAGGAGTAACAATATTTTCAGAAAACGTCAATGTTAAATTATTCATGTATCCAATTAACATCTGAGATATGCCATGATACATATCACCAAGAACTACATGCACACTTAGGAAGCAAGTTGCTCTGGGATGGGATTGTCTTCCATGATGCTAGCCACCATCTACTGAGATGATGTAGTGCCCAATAAACATCTGTTAAGACCTGCTAGCTCACATCAGCATCCTGTGATTAGGTCACGGCAGTGTTTCATCATTGATTTATAGGGCTGATGCCAGAACAATACCAAACACAAGAAAACATCACTGATCAAGAAGAGTTTGCTATTTGCCATTATATCTGTACACATAATTCAGGCATGGAAATGACTGGATGTTTGTTTTGTTTGGGGTTTTTTTGTTTGTTTGTTGAACACCAGCATTTAGATATTATTTTTTTATATCATCCTTTACATTAGGGTACCTTTATCTTCATTATACTGAAGAGAAAGATGACAAAGAGGCAGATGTCATGATATGTCCAAATTCATCCAGAAGACCAGTGTAGAGCTAGAAAACAGGCCTCGTTGGAGGTTAACATCTCTTCTTTCTACATTGTCCTCATTGGGAACTTCTGGAAACATTGACAATAGGACACCTTTCCTCACAGTTTTTGATACAAATCCTTAGCAACACACAACCACCACCACCACCCGACCCCCCATCTGTTCTCAGGGAGTACTCAAATGTATTAAGCTTTCTACAGAGAGGTGGAAAGAACACTATTAGATAGGTTATCACTGTGGTAGTCTTCCATGGTCTTAAAGATCGTACAAGCTCTAGAATCACTTTTTATCTCCTGAAGTGACTTAAGTACAACCAGCCACTGTCACAGCTCTTTTCTGCCTAGACATGATGTTCCTAACCTTTAGTGGGGATTCAGACACCTTCAGTAGTCTACTCCTCTTCTCACTTTTCCTTCCTGTCTTAGATCACATTTGAAGCTATTCAGGGTGTCTCCATTATTATTTTTTTTCCTCATTTCTTCTTCTTTTTATCATTGAATTTGCCCATTCTCAAGCCTGATAGAGCCTTAGTCCTGCCTGGGTAGAAACACTAGATATAGTAATGACTAATGAAAAAATAAGAGACTCAAGAAAGGAAAGTGTAGTGGAACAGTGAGAGGAAGAAAGATGGAGACAGTGAGAAATCAGCTGTCTTTGTTTCCTACTCTTCTTTCCTAGGTGATCCTTCTACCTGCTCTAAATTAATATCAAAGCCAGAGGGAGCAGAAAAAGGTTGGTGGGGGAGACAACGACAACCTTAGGAAAAAAAAAATCATGATGCAGAAAAGCGTCTGTCCCCTGTCTAATTCCTGCAGTGGCCTGTAGCTGATGGTGCTGAGAAAAATACAACAGCAAGCTCTGACATTTCATTTCTGTGGAGAATTGAAAAAGGGCTTGCTGTAATTCATCGCTTCTTGTAACTCAAACTCTTTTTGACAGGAGTACCTGCGCTGTCTTTTAACAGTGGCACCACGGTGGCTGTAATTGGACATGAAAAATGATGTCATGTTTCTACTTGCAAGGAGGATTGGGGTGGGGGTAGGTGGGGCAAGTGGCAAGTTGGTGTGAGAAGATGACATATGGCATTATTTGAATGGGTTGGGTTTAGGCAAAAGGAAAGAAAAGCCAAAATGATGGGTATGAAGTGTAATAAGTACGAGCATCTTGTCCAAGGTGTGCAAAGGTGATAGTAAAGGTGGTTTTCAGCAGAAAGGAATGTGGAAAGGATTAAAAGGAAAATGAGAAGTGTGACACACTTGAAGTTCTAACTCCTTGGTAAACTCAAGTGCTTATGGCATTTGTAGAAAAAGGATGTAGGGCCAATTCACAGCCTTGTGGTGCCCAATGCTCAGAGTTCCCCACACAGGCAGGGAATCCTAGACACACTCTTTGCCTGACACCACACTGAGAACTCAACTGTGAATAAGACTCTGGTTTGCCATCCACCAGCCACCCCTTTGAAAACTGTGTATGTCATATATTACCAGAAACACAAATATTTTGGCTCTTCCCTAAATCCCATTGTGTCTCAGTGATCATAAGCACACCTCTGTTACATCATTCCTGTTGAGTGAGACACTTAAAGAAAATATGTGGCCAAATTGGACTCTGAATCATGAATGAGGATAAATTTATTGCCCTTATTTACAATTTTTTTTAATGACTATTAGGCATTCTGGTACCATAATGTCAGGAATCTTCACAGTTTATATAGGGAATAAAAATTTTTAGTCAGGTCCTAAAGGATAGGAGGAAGGCTAAAGAGGAGATAAATTCTTTCTGGGTTAAGTAATGGTAAACAATGTACCTCTTTCATTGTGGCAGTCCAACAGGGACAATATAGAACAAAAAATCATGAACATATTTCAAAGGAGAACACAAAGAACAGCCATGGGGAGAGGGAAGAAGGACTTTTGCAATGGACAGATGTGTAGCACATTCTAGAGAAGAGCCTAACAGAGTTCATGCAGTTCATCAGTCATTTCAAATATTGGATCAGCCTACATAGGTCTTTTCCTATGTTGCCAAACCTCTTTTGAAGACTTCTAGTTACAGCAATCAATAGAACCTCACAGCCACACCTGTAGCTCCTATGATCCCATGTGTATATCCACAGTATTAATCAGGATTGCTGACTAGAAAATTTTCTTTCCCCTATCACACTCTTAGTGTCCACCAAGACAGGACAGATACTGAAGGTATCTGTATAAATATTTCCCCAATCACTATTCAGAAGACTGCACTTCAGAGTATAAACTTTAGTTTCTTTACATTAAACCCATTACGATTCCCAGCCAAAGAATAAGCAGAGAGCTTGAACCCCTGAATTCCCCTCTCCCCGAGAGGTATTTCCCCTGACTAGGGAAGGTACTTCTTTCTGCCATCTTATTTCCCCACTTAGGCCTTTTATGCTCCCCAAGCCAACCCCTTGCTCCCAGAATGTCTGCGTAAAAAAAAAGTTCCATAGATGGAGAGAGGAAACTTAATTATTTTCCTCTCAGTGTTTCTCCCTATAATTGGTGTCTTTCATGTCAAGATGATCTCAATTTGTATTATGGGCTCCGTGCAGGCAGCACTTTCTCTTTGGTCTATAAAGAAATTGTCAAGTGTATAAATCATAGTGTACATTAAATTACACTAGCCTTTTACTTATTAATTTCTCCCGTTTTTTCATCCTCTGTTAGATGCTCTTTCCCTCCCACTTTTTTTCCCTTCCTTGGGGATTTTCTTCTTTTTCTCAAGCTCCAATCTCAAAAAAAATACCCCAAGATCAAACAAATAATTTTAAAAAAACCCAAAAAAAACCCCAGAACAAACCCCACAAGAAATATTAATCTCTAATTTTGTTAAAAGATCTAATGATCTCTGCCTTTTGCAAAGTGACCACATCCAAGTCAACAACACGGAAGAACTGTCAGTTTTGTCTAAAGCCTGGATCCAAAGCTTACCTGAGTTCAGTGGGGATTTTCATGTCCTTTAGCAGGCATCAAATTAGACCTATGTTGTTAGATTCATGGAGTGTTCTGCATTGCAAGGCTGTGTCCATTTTGGACTCCAGGCATTGCCTCTCAGGACTATATGCAGCACACCTCCTGTAAATTCCTGGCTACCAGGACTTTTTTTCATACTGGCTGCTTGAGATGCAGGTTCTAGCTGTCTTGGAGTGAGCACCAGGAACCTCTAAACACCCTCTTCTGACCATTGGAGTTAGATGAGCCATTGTGTCCCCACTAGGAACCCATAAGATACAGCTATCAAAAGTTAACTGCTCTCAAGTCAGTTATTGGTACACAGATGGTGTCGATACCAATGTGCTATAAAGGCAAACCAATCACAGTGGTTGAGTTAAACACAATAAGTGGGTAGTTTGGCTTCATTATCCCATGTGTGAGAGCCATGATGGGGTTCATCTCACCTTACTCTAACTGCATAGGCCACCTTTATGATCAGTGGAGTGGAACAGGCACTGCAGAAGACCGTTTATCCTTTTCATCCCAGACACCAGTCTTAAGAGTGGTTTAAAATTACACTTTTTAGACAACTGGAGTTACATGACATAAATTACCCTCTTCACTTGCGTGATGTCAGATCTTTAAGTATCTTTAAGTACGTGTAACAGCTACCTGCTCACATGGGGTTACAGGAGCCATGTGGCAGACCGTCCATCCTGCTGCTGCTAAATATATCGTCTCCGGTCCTGCTAACATCTTGTGATACATGTGTGAGTGACAGGTCTTTACAGTTCCAGAAGCAGGGGCTGATACAAGGTTTATCCAGTACCAGATTCTTTGTTGGCTTTAGCACTTCAGCTGTCCAGAGTTTGTTGGATGAAACAGGCATAGAGGAGAGCAGAAATTGCTCAGTAGCGTTTGGAGCCATTGATCCTTCTCTTCCTGAGCGTGAGTCTAACTGTAGTCAGTTTATGGCTAAGTACATTTTCCTCTTGAGACAACAATGCAGCAGGTTCTGCTAGGCTCTCCATCATCTTAACCTACTTGTCAGCCAGCTTGATAACTTTTTATTACTAAATATGTGTGCAGAGCAATTAGAATAAATCTAAATGATTATGAACTACTTTCAGGGAAGCAAAAAAAAAAGGAAATTAGGAAAAAAAGAAAACTAACAGCCTTGCTGCCCAACTGTGATTAGCCAGAAATAAGGAAGGAATAGCATCACCTGAAGGCACCCTGTGACACTCCTTGGCTGATTTGTGGTCTAACTTTAAGGGGAAGCAATATGTTGGGAGATTTCCATTGCCTTCTGACTTTCCCGCTCCCTGTGAACCCTGTTTGAACCTATGCTTTCTTTGGTTGCCAAATCTAAAGGACAGTTTCATTCCACTTGGGGATGGTCACACACAGAAAGATGTTCTGAATAGTCTATCTGCATAGTGTATGGGTTCCATTAAGTGACATGGAGGAAGCGGCAGGGAAGGACTTTCCAGTGAAAATCTCAGCTGTTTCTGATCCGTCTGGTTAATCCAGAGGGGTATATCCCCATCACTGTTCATCAGGCACCCACATCAATCTTCTACAAGGGAAGAAGATTGTGGACATCTGTTGCCCTCTCTCCTGGGAGTGAGGAGCTCCAGGGATAATGATGGTCCCAAATGCTTTTGTTGAGAGAGGGATTAAGTTGGAGAACAGAATCCTATTCACAGCATGATGGCAAGGTTTTTATACTTGCTTATGTTTAATGTGAGAAAGAAAAAAGATGCTTGAAAAACAGAGGGAGATCTTTGAACACATATCCTACTTTCTTCCACCAAAACAAAACCTCAGTAGCCACCAGTCCTGCAGGATATTGGCAAACCAGGTCCAAATCCCATTCCCAAATATGAAATGGAGTCCACTACGTTACAGGTGACTGTTGTACTGAGTTAACAGTGGAGGTGGAATTTACTTTTCCATTTTCTTTTTATCATGCCAATCTCAAGAAATATTTGCAATTAAAGTTTCACTGATCCCAATGTTCTGACAAAGCATTTCTGCTCTGACACCATAATGTTTCCAGAGGAAACTATTAGAAATATAAAAAGTTATGTTTAAAATTTCATGACCTGTATGAAATGAGTCAGATCCCTCTCCCGGTGTGGTTCAACAGAGCCCCTGTCAAATAAATGGGGTGACACTGATTTACCTCGGACCAAGAAACAGCTTGTGGTTAACTCCATGGTTACTTGTTTGCTTACTAATTGCTTTTTTTGCCCCCTCATGGAGTAAATTCTGGTGTTAACTATGATGCATGGTAAAAAAACCCAAACAAACAAACAAAGCAATCCTCTGTGTATGAGTGTTTGATTCCACCATTAATTGTGTGTCTCTATTTGCTCTTTTTTACAGATGAACAGACCAATCCAGGTGAAACCAGCGGACAGCGAAAGCCGAGGAGGTAGTTGACTGCATTGCTTTCAGCCACAGTGCTAAGTATAATTGTTGTCTCTGGCTTCTCTCAGGCAATGTGCTGATCAATTAGTAACGTAATCACTGCCAAAGAAATTCCCTCTGCAGCAAAGATTCTCTTTATTAAATCTCCTTTACTTCGTCTCGCTTTCCTCATATTCAATTATTATTTGATTTTAAAAGGCAGGCAGGTGCCAGAGATTGCCTGGGAAACAAATAACTGCCTCGTTAAGAAGTGAAGCATCAGGCGCTGACTTAACAAAGTTTAACAGTGGTGACGGCAATGTAGGTTTTTCAGACCTATGTTGGGCTGCGCTGCAGAGGTGTTTCATTTGGTTAGGATAAAACAGATATTTTTATGTTTTCTCTGGCCATGTTGTTTCTGCTTGGAAAAACCAAATCCTGAGGTAGCAGAGTTTTCTGCACCTGTGTCAGCTTATCTGGATAAACCTGTTGTGGAAACTGAAGACTTCTCTCAGTCCCAGGGAGTTATTCAGCATTTGCACAGGTGTAGCTGAAATCAGGAGCTGGTCTTTTGCTTTTCCATCCTGCAGAGTGGATTTGGAAGGCTTTGCTAAGTGACTGTTCAATAGATCACCAGTGATAAGGTGTTTCCTGTAAAAGGTTTTCTACCAGAACTGATGTGGTGATATCCCTCCGTACTCTTCTAATAGAGGCCCGTTTGTCAGATCAAACACTGAACACTCTCCGAAAGTGTGAGATGGTCCTTTATGCTGGCTAAGTTACCATTCAGATTTTTTTTTCTTTTCTCTGTACATTTATATATATACATGCACATACGTATAATGACCCAGTGCTTCCTTCCTCTCTATCCCCATCTCTTTGGGAAAAAATAGAGAGGCTTTTGCCCATATCTGCAGTAAAAATACTGGTGCTTATGTATCACGTAAATGTGGGAGTAGGTTTTGTCATTTAGTAATGATGTGGCTCTTAGATGTGTGAAAACTCTTTAATTTCCCCCAATAGACATAAACTCTTCCTCATTTATGGGATGACTATCTTTGTGCTGGCATTACTGGAAATCTCCAGTAACAGCTACTTAAAAGGAGTAAAATGCCTTGCAGACAAAAGGCACTGAAATTGTGCTTTTTTTCAGTTGAAAGCTTTGGATTCCAGAGGCTTTGACAGTGTCAGTGTGAGGCTGAAACTCTCCAGTGACTCAAGTCATTGGAAGACTTTGTACGTAGTTGTAGTTAAAGGGCTGGTGTGGTAAAACCTACAGGTCGACAGAAGCTCTGTAAGGAAGGGCTATGGTGCCATGTAATTGCAGAGCAGAAGAGCGGAGTGCTGGAAAAACGCCAGAAAGCTCAGGGATAAATATTGCACTTTTAGAGTCCCTGTAAAGTAAATTCAAGGGAATTTGGCCAACACTGGGTGGGAAGTATTTGATGGGCTCTGCAATGGCAAGTTCTGCTATCAAGGGCCATGGCACATTTCTAACCTGCAACAAAGGTGTGTCACATCATACGGCACTGTCCAGTTTTTTAACAGAACCAGGTCAATTTACCCCTTTTCCTTTCCTGCCTGACGATCGGCTCTGTATTTGAATAGGAGTGGGTAAGCCATGGGCAGTTGTCAATGCCAGTCTCCTAAGGGAAAAGGAAGAGGCTCAGCTGCCTGGGCAAATGAGGGGGACATTATGCACATTCCAGTGGAGCTCCTGCTGACAGCAAGAGTGAAGGGAGGGCCTTTTGTCTATTTAATTAGACATACCAAAAAATAATAATTAGGCTGGCCAATTTGCTTAGTGCGCCTACAGGGTATGTAGCTCCCAATCACTCTTTTTTCCTTTTTTTTTTTTTTTAAATGCAAATCACTAATAGAGAACACATGCCTGGCTTCCTGGGAAGGGTTTTCAAACTCTTTTGCTAAGAGCAGCTGCTTTCAGGAGGGGTAGTTTGAACTGCAAAGGGCTCCGGTTGCAGTTTGATTCCACATTATCCATCACACCAGTGGTTCCCTCCCTATTGTATTTTAGTTAATTATCTCCCCAACACACACAAACCTCATGTTTTCTCACCCATTCCACTCCCATATTGCTCCTATCAGCAGCGATCATAATGTAGGGGCCAAGCGGGTGCACTCATCATTGGTATGAAAGACACGTTGTCCTAATTCCCCACTGACAAGCTGCTTCTGGGCTGATGATGTTTCAGGACAGCATGACTCAAGGGCAACTATGGGAGAAAAGAACAATTGGCACCCAAGGGAGGCATTGTATGAAAACTTACGTTCTTCATGAGCCCACTGGTTAAAGCAGGCACAGCAAACAGAATGCTAAAAAGGAGGCAGTGTATCTTAGGAGCACATCAAAAGACTTCATTAGGGCTGCAAGATAAAGGTCAACTTCAACAACAAAGAAACTTAAGTTGTAGCTTATTATACCCTGTCCATGTATAGGGGTGGGACGTGAGGGAAGTGGGCTTGGAAAGTGAAGCAGCTCTTCTGCACAGCGCAAGTCTTCAGTCTAGCCAAAGCCCACTCCCTGTCCACACCTCTGTCTTCTGTCTTCTGGGGAAGTTTGGTGTGAGGGCAAGGTATTAAAGAGAGAATGTAATGGGTTTTGAAACTGTAGTTTCCAAGGAGGCTTTTACTGACTGTTGTGAGCAGTGTTCTTGAAGACGTGAGGTTGTGCTTTGTATAGGGAAGAATACCTGCATTTTCCTAAGATGTGAATCCTGAACTTTTCCAGTAAGTTCTCTCACAACCCGAAGACAATGGGAGTGCAAAATTTATCTTCCCCAACCAGATTCTGCTCAGCATTTTTTTCTGTTCTGGAGTCTGGATTTTGTTGGGTTTTAATGCTTCCCATTACTTGTTTCTCACTTGAACAAAAAGTGTGTGTGTGTTAGAATTTACTGTGTGTGAGCAAGAATCTAGACTATGAGGCCATCTAGGTTTGGGGAAGAATTCAAAATGTTGCTTGGCACAAATTACACTCAACCCAACAAAATGGAAATGTTGAGCACCCCTTATTAGTTTTTCTGTTTTTATTATTTTGTTTGTTAATCCCCATATTGGACGAGGAGCAAGACAAAGAGTGCAATCCTTTTCAATAAAAACTGGCATTATTTACATTTGCCTAATCTCACAGGAACTAGAAATGAATGTATTCTCAGCACATTTCTCTTGGGAAACAGTCTAAATTAATGGGAAAATTTTGCATCTTGCTCTCCTGCCTGTTTGTGCATGTGTGTATAGTCAAGCTGCAAAATGTTACATGGGGTCTTTCCTTCTACAAAAGGCTTCATGACGCTTCAAATACCTGATCAGAAGATCTGAGTCCTTTGACATTTTATAGAGGCTTTAGCAATGGTGGAATTGATAGAATGTGTTAAGAGGTAACAGTCCTGTATTTCATCATGAAAAATCAGAGTGTAACTCCAGCTCTGTTAAAGCTTTCTTCAGAAATTTCATTGGTCTTTGTGCTGTCCAAATTTTAGCTTGACTATGCAGAAGCTCTATTATCATAGGCTAGGTGGTCCAATCTATAGGTGGTCCAGTATATTTTTAGGGATGTAGGCTTTAACTCCGCCTTAAATTCTGAACGTGACAAATCTCAGTTAAACTTACAGACTTTTCTATTATTTTTATATTGTTCCTGGTGATTTTTTTGTGGTTCCTTGTCTCATATTCAGCTCTAAAAATAGTCTGTAAATATCAGTGACAAAGTTTTGCAAACTTAGGGAAAGATTTCAAGTCTGTTTTGTGGTTTGGGGAAAAGTTTCGAGCCATTCCTTATTTTATCCACAATATCTCTAGCTCTCACTAGACAACTCTCGCTGCAGCTGGCAGGGTTAACCTATGACAAATGCAGCCCCAAGGTCCCACTAGGTTGTACAGGGAGTAACATTTGTTAAAAAGGAAAGGACTCTCCTGCTGCTCTAGTTGCACTCCGTTAGTGATGCTTAGATGCGCCATTGCTCCCACATTTGTCTCAAAGGACAGAGGAAGGTCCATAAAGGAAGACATGCTAAGTTGCACACAGAGTGCTACCCAGGCCTGGTGTTAATATCTCTACCGAGAAACACTTCACAGTGGTTTCTGTGTCCTCTTGCATTTTATGGAAGAGATACAGAAGGTTTCTGGAATAAAGAAAATAAACAGGCACAGTCCAAAATGGTTTAGAGTTGAAAGGCTGCAATGTCCTGCAGAGATGGTGTTGAGAGATTTACAGGAGAGTCTGCAATTCATCACATTGCAGAGTTTTCTTCATGCAAGACTTCACAAATATACTAAAGCTTCTGTCTGTGTTTGTGCTTTCAAGCAAATTGGTTTGTGCATGTTTTGGGGGAGGAATGTGCAGTGTGTCTTTTTTTTGTTTGCCGTTTGGTGGATGTGATAGCAGCAGCTGGAAGGTTTGGACTTCATATTTCAACTGACTTGCATCATTTCTGTACCCGTTACTCAATGTGCAGGCTCTGAAATTATCTGCTTGGTTATGGCTTATTCCAGCTTCAGAGCAAAATGTCCAAGCACTCATTCAGAGTAAACTGCAAAAACAGTAGTGCCTTGCTCATGCTCTATGATCTGTTTCTTTTTATTCCTATCTGTCAGCTCAGCAATTGTGATGGGGCCAGACTGGTGTCTCCACGGTTTCTGAGCCCTATTTTCCTTTGGGACAAAAGTCTGGATCTGTTTCTTATTTCATCCAGGCCATTTCTAACTCTCACCAGCTCTCTGCCGCAGCTGGCAGTATGCATCTGTGGCAGAGACAGCCCAGGATCCCAGTAACTATTTGGCATTTAGCTCATTTTCCATTTAAAAGATCAGAATTCTGTGGCTTGTGCTGATGGGCAAAACCTCTCAGGAAGCTTCTCAGCCAGGTACTAACTAGATCCAGGCCCATTTAGGTGCCAAAATCAAGCAAGACTGGTTGCCTTCAGCTTGATTTGGCTTCACACAGGTATAACAATGTCACATGGATCTCTTTCTTTGAAGCACTTTGCAAAAAGTACGTTTGGTTGTTCAGACCTTCAAACTGGAAATATTTGAAGAGGAAAGTTAAGGATAAGTAAGGAGATGGAAATCTTAACAGACCTCAACATCTCTTCTTCTGCACTGCTGGAGGTTAGGCTGTGTGCAAGAAATCTTGAAGTCTGGGACTGTGTATGCATCAGCATTGTACCTTTGTAATTCTCATCTCTTCCTTATCTCTGAGCCATATGTTGTTGTTTGGCTCATCAAGCTCCACAGAAGCCACTTTACCAGCAATTCCCTATCTTATACTTTGTGGAATTCTTCAGAAGACTTCCCTCTGCTGAAGCTAGAGAGCAGGCTGAAGAGATGTTCTGTTTCCAGGTCCTGGTCCATACAACCTACCTTTATGTGGCCTGACACAGCTTTTCTTCCACTGCTCATCTCTACTTCTTTGATGATCCACATACACATTCAGCAGGAGCTGGCAGGCAAACACCCCAGGAGGGAGAGAATGTTCTGCCTTCCAAGCTTCTTTCTCTATGACCACATCCCCATTAACTCTTTCAACATTGTCGTGAGCTCAGAATGACTCATCTTTGTCTTTTATAACTCAGGTAAAGAGTTCAGACAGGGAATTGCAAAGGTCACGCATCACACATGTTCCCACCTTTGCTGTGACCATTTCACTTACAAGGCTGAGACTACTAGTTGTACAGTAACAGCTCCTGCCTTCACTTTTTATGAGGTTTGGAATCAAGTGCTCTGGAGAAATCATTTACCATAACCAGGGCCTTCTATTCCCCTTTCTGTCCCTCGGTGCCCAGAACAGTTTAAACATATCTCTCTCTCTCTCTCTCCGTCTCTCTCTCTTCCCTTGCAATTTGAAAGATTTCCAAATACTTGCCAAATCCTCCTTCTAAGTCTCATACATCTCCCCCTCCTGATATTTGCACCAATCATGATTAATCAGCTGGTTTTGACTCTTCTTACAGGAGGAAATAAAAAAAAATACCCCACATCCAAATCTTTTCTCTATTAATTACATATCCAATATTAAAAAGCACACTGTAGCTGAGTCGCAGCATCTCTGCACGAAGGGTAAAGAGAAGGAATGACTGTTTAAAAATAATCTGATGTTCTGTTCGAAAATCCACTGGGAGAGGAGATGAGCTCATGAGTCAAAGGAGAAAAAAATAAAAAGAGGGGAGATAAAAAAAACCTAACCAAAAGATCTTGATATTAAACTGGGAGGCAGCTTTCTTGCCTCAGAGGATGAGGAAGTATCAGGACCAACAGAAAACCTTGGTGTCATTGACAGGTTGGGGTCCTAAGGGATGACTGTTGGAGATGCTCTAGTATTCTGAGGGAGAGTTGATAGTGCATTCGTCTCTCTATCTAGCCAAAGGCTGGGGAAGGACCTCAGCATAAGACCACAAAGGCCCCCTTAGATAATCCATAGTCTTGAGCATTGCTCTGGCCCCTTCTGGCTCGTATGTCCTGGTTGTCTCCCCATATGAACATGGATGTAACAAGTTCAGGGCAGAATCAAGAAACTCATCCAGATTTGGACATACTTCCTTCCTCTCAGTCCAGGTGAAGCCATAACCTTTGAAAAGCAGAACCAAGGTTTAAGCCCCACTGTCTGTGATGTAGCCTTCCACAGCAATGCTCAAAGCCACTGGTTTCAAAGGGAACCTGTCCATTGAATTTTATTCCAGGTGTGAATATCTGTTAAAATCTGTAGGGGTTTTCCTTTTGCTCTAAGATGAACTTGATTTAGAAAGAGAATTTTAGTACTCATGGGCATCTCTTTGTAGCTGTGTCTTGTTGTGGGACTGATTGCAGCCAATGGGAAATGAAAACTTCCTGGTTTGTTGTGGAAATTCGGTATTGCAGGACCTTACTAATAGCTAACACCCTGTTGTCCTCCCAGGGCTGTATATTCAAGCGAACAGAATGTACCAGCATGCAAACGACTTAGTTAATCCAAAGTGGTCCTGGATGACCCCATTCATGCTCTCCTCTGTCTGCTAAAACTTAATTTTGGGGGAGAAAAAAAGACTCCAGTGGATCCTCATGTGTAGTATTTTATATTCAATGCCACTGCTGAAGGCTGATGCATTCCATTCCACTCTCACCTGCTGAAAGAATATAAGGGACATCAAAGTTTTGTTCATGTCTGCCCTTTCCACCGTGATTGAAATCGATGGAAGAGTGCCCATCAATAGGAACTGGAAAAGATCCACAGGACATTGTGTTCTAGCACATGTCCTAAGGACAACCTTTTAAAATCAAGTATTAAGGGAATAAAAGGGAAAAAATACCCAACAAAACCATATTGCACATTTTTCATAAAGCATCTGTAACCTAATAGTTTACTGACAAGAAAGAGGAGAGTCTAGAGCAGAGCTTGGGGAGAGGCTGGGGAGCTCATTGCCTTGAGGTTTTGATATCGGTTCTTTTCTCTGCTACCGTGCAACTTTTGATCAATTATGTAACTGTGATTCCTTGCTCCTTCTCACCCTTCCTGCATTGCCTGCTTAGGCTGTGATACACTTTTATTTGCTCATTTCTTGCAGTTGGTGCCTTTGGCATTCATGCATGTCAGGCTGTCAGTGTCATAGGGTTAAGACACCAGCAAAAGCCTGTGGCTGTGCCCAAAATCATGTGTACAGGACCAGAATTCAAGTATGGTGGATGATCAAGGGCCCTCACTCTGCAGCAAAGTATTTGGAGGGTTTTTGAAGGCAGGGCAAAAACAAAGGAAGTGGTGGGAGGGGGGAGAGTGGAGAAAATAAAAAAATGTAATCTTATAAAAAATTCCCCCTTTTTAAATAAAGCTCAACCTCCTAGGTGAACTCAGGGACACATTACAATCCTAGTATCTTTCTTTAATGTAAAGGTTGCTTGTCAATGGGTTTTTATACAGCATTAATAATACATTTATAGATACGCTCCACAATTAATTGCAAAGCATTTATGGCACTGAACAGTTAGAATGCATTATGATAATCACTCCTCGTGCATTGACTTTATTGTAAAGGTTTTGCTGATCATTATAATTGGCTTGTTATTACACAGGGATATAATAACACCTCTCTGTATAGTAGTTTATAGCACATCAATAGCAAATGCATTCCCTTTATTGGAAGCAATGCGCATTTTATTAGAATATAGCTGAATAAGTGCAATCCATGTAGACAAATGAAGTTTCTAATGAACTGTCTCCCAAAAGAGTCGAAATAACAAGCCATTTATTATGTATTTTTCTATTGACGAACTTGTAGTTATGGTTACACGGGCATTTCTTTAAAAAATGGATGACATGTTTTGCTGTTCTTTTGGAGAATCATTTGGGGGAAAGGGAACATACAGACCATTTTTCTGCCTGATGCTGAATGAACTAAAGGTGACTGATGCCGACATCTTACAGATTTCATTTGCCCGTTGAGATTTTTCTAAGTTTCTTCCTTGTGTGTTTGGTCTGACATTCACAAAGGATCAAAACATTCTTACACAGGGTCTAGGCTCAGCTCCTCACACAGTGATGCACCAACATCCCTGACACAGTCAGCAACAAGTTAGGCATGGCATGTTGTCCTCACCCCTGTTGTGTGGGTTCTTTTTCTGCATTTTACCAAGTGACGCTTTAATGAAAATGGACTGCCAAACTCTGGGCAAGGGCTACAATACATGACATCCAGTCCCCCTGCTCAAGTTACAATGCTGTTGCTGCTGATTGCTGTCCCAGCAAGGCAGAGGTCTTAGAAGAGATTTGGTGCATTGTGTGGTGTAAAGAGGAATGACAAAGAATTAGTGCAAAGGAAACTGAGCCATGTGGCCAAAAACTGGTTGCAGGAACCCTAGAATAAAAAGAGGGCTGGTTTATAGTTAATAACAAAAAATGCTAGTAGGTATCCAAATTTATTCCCCTGCCTGACATCATTACTGTAGGTCTGAATTTCAGTTCTTTCTGCCAACTTGCAGTTGCGTGCATCTGACTTACACAAGCAATTAAGGTGTATTTGTTTATCCATCTAACCCCAACTATAATCAATGTCAATCAAGCACCTAAACACTTTTAAAACCCTGGAACTAGACAAGTAATATTGTCATTTCCAGATCTGGTACAGTTCATGCAGTTATGCTGCAGCTTCCAGTATTTCCAGGGTATAAACTGAGTCCAGCGATCCGCACATACTGTTTTGTGCCTGTTTTCTTCATAACCACCACTTGTTTGTTGCATGCTTGCAAAGACCTTTGACTCTAGAGTAATCCACGGACTTTCTGGAAAGTGAGTTTTAGTTTGATCCAGGACCTAGGAGACATCTGGGCCCTAGTCAGTACCCTCATCTGTTTGCATGCAGAGGTTACAGTTGAGCAATTTTAAATGAGACTGTCTCAACCCTGCAGGCTTGATGCAGGGAAGAGAAGAACTTCCTCTTCTCTGAGTGGGAACTTTAGTGAGAAACATTTGCCCCTTGCCTGCTGAGATACCAGATGATAGTATCATAGATTGCAAGAAGTTTTGAGACTCAGGAGATACTGGAGGTCAAGAAACATTTTCTCCATGGCATACACAGCTTTCTCCAATTGCTCTATATATTTTGCAGTATGTGTGTGAAACCAGTTTGAGAGGTAGAAATTCCCTATGTAAATAATTTAGGTCTCAGAATAAACTCTATCTATCTAGTGCTTTGACCCTGAAACTGCACCTCTCAGGAGCCTTGGACTTAGGGACAGAAGAACTTTCAAATAGGGCTTCTGGCTACTGTCCTTAAAATGTCATTCTAGGCAGAATTCACTTTGCCTAGCTTTAGCACCTAAATATTGGGCATATAGTCTCAGTCACCTAAGATCTTCCTATGGATGGTGGAGTAAAAGAGGCGCTTCCAAACTGTGTTTCACCCCATCCTAAGACAGGTGGGATAAATGGTGCTGAGAAGTGTCATTCTCTCTTCTGAATCTGGCATGAACCTTTGGCATCTATTTCAGATTTAGATATCTCACTTTTAGACACCTGGGGAGAGGTAAGATGAATCACAACTTTCACCTTTGCATGCCACAGTTTTCTATCTGTGTCATATGAATGATGATATTTTACTTTTCTCAAACCTTAGTTAAGATCTATGAATAAAAATGGCTATAAAAAACCTTATAGATTGTAGGAGATGCTAGGGTTTTATCCTAAAAGGGTAAAGCATCTTTCTCCATTAATGTGTTTGCTTCATAATATCAGGGGAAGAATAGGAGGGTCTGCATCCCAATCAGCCTGAACAATAGAAATAATCTGATCAATTTCAATTTCTCCTTAAAGTCAATTTCCATTTTTGTATTTGGGTTTGCCACCATTCCCAATCTCATGGCAGAAAGTGAACTCCAAAAAAAAAACCCAAGAAAAAAAAAAGAAAAGAGAAAAGAAAAAAACCCTTCAAATTAAAAGCAGTGCATAACATCAGTGTCTTTAAAATGTGTTTTCATAATTAAGAAAAATATTTTTATCTTTGAAACCAGCTTGTTTTGGAATCTGTGATGGAAAATGAATATGGCCCCTTGTAATATCATTTGTAGAGAGGTAATTTTCAAGGCAGCTCTGCACTGAAACATTTTCCCCCAGGGAGGATAAACAGTTGGCTTCAATTAGTGAGGGACTGTTTCCTTTCTTTTCAATTTTAAGGGCAGTCTTGCAGCCTGATCCTGCACAGAGGAAGAGAAAGCAGTACACAGGGCAATAGACTGAAGCTTGGAAAACTGAGGCTTAACTTGCCTTGCCACAGATTTTCTCCTTGACCTTGATGAGGTTACTTAGGGTCAGGCTATTATTCTTATTCCATTTCTATCTGGTGACTAATATCATCTTTGACTGTCTGAATATATACATAAAATTAGCCAAACATTCTGATTCCAGTTTCTTCCTATAAAATCTCATTGGTGCTGGAAGGATACACAGAATCATAGAATCATTTGGATTGCAAAAGGCCTATAAGACCATGAAGTCCAATCATTAACCCAGCACTTCCAAGTCCACCACTAAACCATGTCCCTGAGCACCACATTTACAGGTCTTTCAAATACCTTCAGGCATGGTGACTCAAGCATTTCCCTGGGCAGCTTGTTCCAGTGCTTGACAACCCTTTTGGTGAAGAAAGGTTTCCTCATGTCCAATCTAAACCTCTCCTGCCAGAAGTCGAAGCCATTTCCTCTTGTGCTATCACCTCTTACTTGGAAGAAGAGACCTTTCTACAACCTCCTTTCAGGTGGCTGTGCACACATTAAAGATTATTAAGTTCTCTAATAATTAGTTACACAGAAGTAACTTGGTTAGATAGAGATGTTCAAAAGTGTCAAATGTGTTTCAGTGATCAAATTTCACATAAAGTCAATGGGCCTTGGCAATCAAAATATTCCCTTTGAAAATCTTACCAGATAATAATGTTCTTCCAAACAGCTGAAGCCAACTTTGTGGGGCTGATGGCTTCCTCTCACTCTTCAGGTAGAGTCAAGTCAGACTTGTTCTTGTAGGAGATGCTGCCTTCTCATGCTTGTTGAAACCACAGCTGCTCATAGAATCAGCAAATAATATGGGTTGGAAGGGACCTCTAAGACCATCTCGTGTCAACCTCCCTGCCATGGGCAAGGACACCCTCCACCATACCAGGCTGGCCAAAGCTTGGCCTTGAACACAGCCAGGAAGGGGGCACCCACAGCTTCTCTGGACAACCTGTGCCAGTGTCACACCAGCCTCAGAGTATGTTCCATGCCAAGCCAACTTTGTTTTATAACACGGGCTGAGATTGCCCAATGAACAGGACTGGAAGCATTAACAATTTTGGCAGGGATGTTGGACTTGATGATCTCTGGAGGTCTTTCCCAACCCCTACAATTCTGTGAAAATAAGGAATAAGGAACTCAAATGTATTAGGACTGGCCTTAGTAGAGAGATATTTTCCTGTAGTAACAAACCTAGTATGCAGAAATTCATAGCTAGTAAAATACTTCCTGCCCAAGAACTGCCATGCGAATGGTAATTAATTCCCCCAAATCTTTATTTTATCCATCTCTTGAGTAACTGATGAATGGCCAGATGCATTGATTATAAACCACAAAATAATGACACTTCCAAGCAGCGATCCAATTAACATGAAATTATGTTGCCACAATGAAAGGTACATTGCATGAGTTGCTTTCTTGAATTTTTTTTCTTCCAAAATGACTATGACTATTATTACTCTGAATAGTTAATGAAGAAGTGATGTGGGAGAATGGGCCAGAACCTCAGGCAAGGGGGAATGAAGATAGCATGAGTTTAATGACTTTAGAGATTGGACTGAACTAAAGCAGTGTCTCCACTCCCTAGATCAGAAATCTAATTATTTACTATCTATCTTGCGGCGGTGCCTGGGAGACCAGTTATGAACCATGACACCAGGTTCATTGTACAACACAGAACAGACAGAGGCCTTCTTTTCCTTAAGAGCTTACTCTCTAAAGATAAGACCAGATACAGTGTCTGGATGCAGACCTGTTATGTTGTGTCTTCCCAGATGTGAGAAAAAAGCATTGTCCTGGGTTGCACTGCTGGGATTGAAATGAAACCAGGGCAGGGGCTGTGGAGTTCGGGTTTACCTGGGGAAAGAAAGCACTAAGCACAGCTTTCAAGCAGAGCTCCTTTTGGGGATACATCCTCTGAGACAAAGCAAGTGATATCCTGAATAACATGTGCGAGAACTTACACTAGTAGCATGGCCTCCCTCTTGACAGTACCATCCTCCTGTACACTCATACCAAATGGCCCTGGTTAGCATGTTTGGTCAGAAAAGAAACTGAGGTTCAGCAGGTGGCTGAGGGACACATTTAGCTGACAGAGGCCTGTTAGGCCAACATGCCACTCAATACTGGTATGTGGGTACTGTGGGAGAAACAAGGGTGCAGGAGGAAACTGGGATATAGAGGTCCCTGAATGCCAGATACATCTTTGCAGAGAACACTTCAAAGGGACCAGAGCCACCTAGAACAAAACAGGGGTCAAACGTCATATCTCGCTACAGAAATTCAAATCCTGATGCAAGTATATTCTCCAGTGTTTGCAATGAGCTGAATTTATCCCTGTGTCTCCTTGATCTCAGTGTGTGATTCAGCACACTTCCCTGGCATTACAGGCAATGTGGTTTTTATTAGAGCCTGTAATGTTCCCTTATTGAAGTTTGGACTTTGAGAGGAAAGGCCAAAACTCTGAAGCACTAGCCATTCTTCTGGTGTTTCTGGCTAGATTAAAAGGAAATGAATAGGGTTTAGATCTAGAAGGAATCGTTAGATCTCATTTAACCTCTTGCATAAACTGACTGTAAAATTTCACCCAGACATTCTGTGCTGAGACTTCTGACTTGCATTTGACTGAAGAATAAAGAAATTTAGCCAGAGAATGACTCTTTTGAGGCTTCAGCTCAACTTTGATATCAAACAGGTTGGAATTGAGGAGATGAACTTTCTGAAAAGCTTTTAATCATTTTGAAAATCAGTTCAATTAGTAAGGATACACTTTCGTGGTCAATTATGTATAACAACTAGAGATAGTAGGATATATTTTCCAGTAAAAATAATTTGGATGGAAACTTCCTTTTTGACCTAAATACATGTCTATCCCCCATTCCCCACCTCCCACACAGAAAAGAGGGACAATGTTTTCCTGTGGCAAAATTTTCCAGGTTTTTGCAAAGAGACCCTAGAGAGGGCACAGGAGGGTGATAACCTTGAAGCTGAACAGGTGGAAATCTTCGTTGTGTCTATGAACACAATGGAGTTCAGTCAGAGCACTGAGACAGAAGCTTCCTGTAAAGTGGATATTCACATGCAAAGGAAGCAGTTTTTTGTGACTCCCGCATGGTCCCAGATGTGCAGTGCTGTGATTTCCCCCATATCACATTTCCATACCAACACAAATGTTTCTTCTCCTTGAATTTCAAGCTTTCCAGTCTCACCTTGTGCCGAACAGGTGAGATATTTCCAGTCCTTTTCAGAAAGTTGTGCTGTCCCCTTCTCAAAAGGAATACCTCACCTGCCTTAGCCAGTGCCTGCAAAAATAAGTCCTACTGCATGTCAACAGACACTGTAGAGCTACAGAATTTCCATGGGCAAATAATCAGGGGAAAAAACCCTCCATTTTGCAGACATTAGTAACATGCTGACCTTTAACAACATCGCAAGCCTTCACTCTCTCTTTAAAGTATTATATCCATCCTTAGGGGAAAAAACTTGTAGGTAAGGATTGAAATCAGCAGTGGATCATAATGCTAGCTGTGCTATTCAATTGCCCTTCTGTATTTAGGATCCATTTATTTCTAGCTATTTTTTTTCTGTCTTGAATCTAAAAAAAGAAGTGACCAGGCTGGCAGTGACATGTGATTAATAGATTGCACCTTTAGAAAAGAGTTAGCAGAAGGAGATTAGCATTGCAGCCTATTATTTATTAATTAAATGCAGACACCCTATTTATACTAATGCTGATGACATTAGTTCATGTCCATGCTTTGGGACTGCATTATCCATCCGATATCCTAGCATAATAATGATTGTTATTAAGCCGGTGGATGTTGCTGGGCTCCTTCTGTCACTTGCTTCTGTTATAAGCAGGGAGGGACAGCCCAGAAGTTAAAGGGCCAACCTGAACTCCTTTGTTCAAGCTCCTGCTCTGTCACTGACAGCTTGGGTTGCCTCAGATGGACCTCTTTCAGTTCTTTGGGACCTCAGTGCTTGGTTGGGAGCAAGGGAGAGCTGTACCTCCCTATAGCTCAGGGTGCAGGGAAGATTATGTTTGCAAGGCGGTATGCTGTGACACCTTTTCCATTGCTTACAGGTGAAAGGATTACATTTGGGAGCACATGTACTTGTTGCTGCTATCTCAATTAACAGAATGGGATAGAGCTATCACAAGTGTTGTCATTTAGCAGTGCCAGGGTAGAATATTATACTTCACACAACTCTTGCTTTGATAAGCTGGTCCTCCTGTCTGCAAAGTGTTCAAAGGAAAGTCCTGAAGTCAGACCTGGAGCTTTCCATTATTACTAGTAGTTGTTTTCAAGATCCTGCCATTTCATGTGGGGTAACCAGCAAATAAATTGCAGGACTCTGATCCCACCTCATAGTGGCTCAGGGAAAAAACATGGGGTTTGTTTAGGACAAACCTGGGACTGCTCCCTCCTTCACCCTTGAAAAAAAGAAAGACATGTTGCTCCAAGACACAAGTCTGCTGGTTGTATATCAAGGAGTAGCTCTTCATGAGCTCCAGGAAGATCACAAACAAATTCACTGACCTTTATTGAGCTCACTGTCATCACGTGAGCCAGCAGATCTCATAGACCCCATATACTTTGCCTCCAAAGATGGAAACACAGGGAAATCCTCACATTCATCAGCTGACACCCTTGAAAAATTGCAGTTTGGGTATCCACAATCCAAATGCTCGATTAACCCTGCAGAAGTATGTCATGAATGCTTAGGGTTTCTTGACAAGGTGTAATGTGCACCCTTTTCTGTGATGGTGTCTGGCTTTCCATCCATTAAAGGATGGATAAAATGCATGAACTAGTTTTTTAGGAATATCTCCTCCATGTAAGCAACTGCTTTCACTGTCAAGTAGGACTTTCTGAAGCCAGGGAACGCAGTCTGGTCTCATATGTGGGTAAGGTTTTCCTACTACTCTATGAAAATTTTTACATCTCCAGAGGTGGAGAGATGAGGTCTGCAAGCAGTGTGCATTCACAAAACTATATAGGATTTGGTCCAAAGCCTATGCATACTCCAAGGTCTCCATGGAAGGCTTCCCTGAAAACAGTCCAAGTACCTGAGCCTTAAACATCTTTTTACCATAAATTTGGTTTTTGGTCATTTGGATTTTCTTCAGCAATCACATTCCTACTCTGACACTTAACATTGTAACAGCCAACAATTAAAGGCAAATGTTGAAGAATCTTTCAGCATTATCTACACCATGATACAATCTAAACACATGCCAGAGACGTTCAGAAGATGTATGAAGAGGATGAATGGGCTGATTTATCCTGGACTGTTTCTCATGGTGTGAAGCCTGCCTTTCACAGCCTGATGAAGTGCAGAGACAGTTAGTGGATTTGCTACCAAGAAGGGCACACATATTTTTTCCCCTCTTGCAAATGTATTTATTACTGAGATGTGAGCATTGATAAAATTACACCCAAAAGGAACCACCAAAAATGCAAACTATAGTTTATTTTGGCAAGTAGGTGTTCAAAAGAATAGGTTGAGCATTGCAGAAACTGGCATCAAAATTTTGCAGAAGGATTTGTCCCTGTGTAGGTATGCTTCTGACTGGGTTTTTTTTTCCGTCTTTTCATTTTTCTTTATCTGTCCTTCAGTTCTTGTAGCTTTCCACAGTTAAGACACTGCTTCCCACAGCCATGCCTCAAATACTAAGCCAGTTGTGAACACATCCGTTCCTGACTGTAGATAAGAACAGAGTGAGATGCAAAGTGAAACTGCAGCTTCTTCCTGTCCCCATTGCTGTACCAGCAATCTAAAGCTTCTTGCCTTAATCCACAAAGTGAGGAAGGGCAGAAAGATGGCTTTAAAATGGATGCTGCTTTGCTGGGTGATGTAGCCATTCTGCATCTGTACCAGTGGCTCTCAAAGCCTCTTTCAGACAAAAATCAGCCTCTTTGCCTTGGTCAATGTATATACAAGAAAACTGAGTAACCATGAGTCTCTGTGGTTTGGGAATAGCACTTCACCGCACAGCTTGGAGCAGAAGTCACAGAATCACAGAATCACAGAATAACAAGGTTGGAAAGACCTTTAAGATCATCAAGTCCAACCATTCGCATCCTGAACTAAACCATATCCCTAAGTACTTCAAGTCTTCTAAATCCTATTCAACGCCCTACTTAAATTTTACCTTCTCTATTACCTTTGTCTTCTTTTCCCCACCTCAGCTTTGAATGATTCTTCTCCAGGAATTGTCCTAGAATGTGAATCAGAGGGTACAGGGGTGCATCTGAGGGGAGTTTGGAGGGGAGTTCCCTCTGGGCCCAGTCTGTCTGGACATTAGCACCTACCCATGCACTTCTTCCCTGTGGATGGGGACTATCTCACTCCTGGCATTGCAGAAAAAAAGGAAAATATGGTGCTGGCACATGGGTAGGGATGTAGCACAACTTCTGACCTCCCTGCATCCTCTGTGCTGTAGAAATCCATCATCACTAGCCTGTCAGTTATATTATCTCCTGCGTGCAGCCGTGCAAACATGCAGTAAAACACATAAAAATGTCTGGTCACAAAAGGCTCAAAAACAGCTCTGTCCAAATAAAACCCCCCAAATAGACAGTGGGTTGGGATATTGTCCTTTTAAAGCTGCTTTGAAGGTTTGATTTTCCTCCTTTTTATATAAATCAGTTCTACCTACACCACCCAAATGCCAGGCTTTCTTAGAACAGTAAATACCCCTGCAGCACAAACAAAATCATGCTTCAGAGAAATTGCTCAGCTTCTCAAAGCCACAGCTTTGCCCTTTAAAATGAAGGGCATGCTTCTGAAATGCCCCCCTTCTCTTCCAGACCTTTGCTTTCAGCACACTTACAGTTGTACCATCTTTACCAATGATGGTATCATAGCTTCTCAAGCTCAGCAAGGACTCTTGGTCCAAGGAGACATTAAAGTGGCATCTTCAAAATCCAGAAGGGGTTTTGCCATTAAGTTGCATTAAAAAAATATCTCAAGAAGGCAACGGGAGGCAATTTGCTCTAAGTTATCCCATCTATTGACTTGGGCCAATAAAACCCCTGCTCCTTCTTTCCAAAGGAAATCAAACTTGTACAATCAAGCTGTTTGTAAGTGTGTGCCTGGGCCCATCTATCAGTCAATCTGTCAAAGGCTCCTCCTTTGAGCTTTGAACCCACTGAGTAATTTAACCTATCGTTGATGGGGTGGAAGAGGTCCCAAAGCTATTGTGTTCCTATAAATTTTATGAAAATAGGCAGCCAGGCAGAGCAGAGAGTTCTCATTAGTGCTCATAAGCCCATCTTATTAGACATGAATGAACTCATGGGGGTAGGGACATTGGAAGAAGGTTTACACATTCGGCTGCCCATGAAGCAACTTGTTTCAGTGTGTGCACTCTGATACCCTGTCAAGAGGCCTCCTGTAGTAACAGCTTCTTGGTTTTAACAGGATGTCAGACAGATTTCTTAGCTCCTTTCTGCTGATTTCAACAGTGCTTCACACAGCAGAAAAGTCAGCCTGCTTGTTGCATTTCCCTTCACTCCCCAGCCAAAGCCACCTGGGAGAGTTCCTGTGCATTGTTTAACAACTAACACAACATCAGAGGTGGCTGCATTTCAGAGGGGAGTACCTGAAGGTAACAGGGAAAACAGCACAGGCTTACGGAACAGTTCTGCTATACCAGCATAAAAAGCACTATGCAAACGTAAACTGGTGTCTTTTATTCAGTCACATCTTCAGGTTGCCTAGATGGACTTCAGGTTTGAGAAAGGTGTGTGAACAAATCTTACTTTCTTTCCAGCCTGTGTCAGTTCTTCCACACCCTTTTGCATCAGTAGTGTTGAATTTTTTCTGTTAGTCATATATGGAATAAAGAAATCTGAGCTGTTACTCAAAGCAACTCTGTTCATCACAAAATGCTGGAAACCAAAATCACACTCTGAAGCAGACCTCCGAAGCCCCAGATGTGTGGTGGTATACCTAGCTGCAGGAGAGACGGTGCTTCAGCTTTAGCTCTGAAATCCCTCAGCTTTCTGGATGGAAGTAAAATCCCTGGGCATTACCCAAGCAGGTTTCTGGACATAGTTACGTGGGTGGAGGTGTTCACAGTATACAGTGTAATGTACTTCAGGCAACCTATAGATGAAGCTCTCTAGCATAGATTTTTGATGCAGTCAATATACCTTGTCTACAAGGTGCAAGGAATCAGTGGAACTAAAACTTTTTTACATTTTTGTAAGTTTTATTACAAGGACAGCATTGAATGACAACTGGACTATATCCCCAGCTGGTACCAGTCACATGGCAAACTATTTTAGAGAAAGGCTACTGGAAATCAGCATAATGTTAATGCTTTTCACGAGCATCATAAAATGCTTTCTCCCCTTATTTCTTTAGATCAAGATTTTTTTTGTTTGTTCTCATTGTAGCATTCTGGGTAAAAGAAAAGTCAGTTTAATCCCTCTTTTCAAAGAAAATCACACTAATTTAAATATGTGGATTTCACATAACGAGGTACTATGTGGGCTGTCTGTGCACATGCATTGTTCAGGTACTATGAGTTTTTAGAGGTTTTAAGTCAGTTGTAATTTTACAGAAAAATTATTGGTTTTATTTTCAATTTTTCAAATTATTATTTAATTTTTTTTTTAGAATCCATTCCTATATTCTTTTTACTGAAAGTAGGAATAACTTATTTTCTTTCT
Organism: Porphyrio hochstetteri; assembly: GCA_020800305.1. NCBI lineage: Eukaryota > Metazoa > Chordata > Aves > Gruiformes > Rallidae > Porphyrio > Porphyrio hochstetteri. Next base: position 83,399,360 of record CM036938.1, on the reverse strand, counting down.
TACCTACTTTCTTTCTTTTTTTTTTTTTCTTTCTTCCTTTCTTACTTCTGCCTGGCTGACTCTCTCTTAGGTAATATCACCATAATTTCTAGAAGCTATAACAAGCAGGTGAAAGAATAAGACCAGGTTTCCTTCCTTTTAAATGGCAGTGACTAAGCAGTAACTCCACAAAAGTTCTTAAAAGTCAGTTTGATTTACTGTGGGGTACATTAGAGCAGGCTTTGGTATACATTATCCTGCCAGAGAAGTTGTTTATATGTATGGAAGACCAACAGGATAAAACTGCAAAAACAGCTGGTTTCTGTCCCTTCTCAATGAATGGAAAAAAGACAACAGGAGAAGAGAGGAGACGGGGAAGGAGGGGGAGGCAGTTCCAACAGATGTCAAGCAGGGCATTTCTGGTGGCAAGGATTCTGCAGAGTGCTCTTGCACACTATGGAGCACCCTTTTATAGCTGGGTGTGTGCAGAAAGACGAACCAGGCAAGAGCAGGCAGCATGGCAGAAGGAGGTGTTTCCAATGTGGCTGTTAGCAGAAGCTGAGGTTTATTTGCTGGAGACAGGCCACTTTCTGTGACCATGACTCCCCCCCAAACCTCAGAATTAGATTATTTGGTCAACATAATCTCATTTTCTTCACTTGAAACATCAAGCTAGGAATTAGGTGAGGAATGTCTGTCTCTAGTGCTTCCTGACTACCGGAAGAAACGAGTCAGGAGGACAGAGGTTTGCAGAGTTATTTCTAGTTACCTAAACCTCATGATTATCCCCTTTAACGTAGCCCTAGCAATGGGAGAATGCCCTCAGAGCAATATCCCAGCCAAGCAGGATTGGATTATAACCTTTGCCATCTAGTGGCACAGCCAAAACAAGGGAAAACCACCTTTGTACTCAGCTGATGTTAAAACAGTAATACAGCTTGTCTTGTTCTTGGGCACCCTGCAAGGATAATGTCCACCAATCCTGGTGAGATGTTCTGCGGTAAAGGGACAGATCTGTAAAGGCACCTGAGTTCATATAACAGATAAAATCTCTATGCCATCCAGTACTTGGCAGAGGTCTCTGAAACAACAAAGGGGGGAAGTTGCTGGGGGCTTGGGAGGGTTTTGTAGAGCCTCTTTACACTTTTCTCACAGGTCCCTCTTTCTACTTCCCATTCTTAGAGGGAGCCTTTGAACACACTCCTGAGCTGGAAAACCAGGGGCAGTACTCCAGTGACAGGATTCTCTCAGGCTATGCTTAGCTGTACCTGTTCTGATGATGGATCAATCACATCATTTTTTTTTGTGGTAATATGTATGTCCCAAGACTAATTGACCCTTACAGTAATTGAGACTAGATTTTTACAGGTCAGATTTTAGCTCAAACTGTGCATGGTCTTAGTCTCCAAGAAATATTATTGAGATTGCATGAATAGCTCCCCATAGTTATTATTTTTCTCTCCTGGCAGTATCCCTGCAGAAATAGCTTGTTCTTTAACTTGAGTGGTAGAGGTCCTGGCTTGTAGTCCCAGAGCCTCCATACTCCTGCATGCTCACCTGTACCAAGCATCTTTTCACTTGAAGGTTAAGCCCATCTCCATGCCTCTTGCTTCATGAAGAATGAAATTCAGCAGAGACATGAAAGCAACTCTTCCCCTCACTCCGCTTTTGTTTGGTTTGCTCAGGTTTGCTAGTAAAGACTGGAACCAGCGAGCACTTTGAGTCTGGGATGGGCAACATTTCTTGATTTGGATGGCTCATTTGATTTTTATCTTCTGGAAATATGAGTCATGAGTTAAAAAGACTCAGAAGTTTCTGGAGTGATCTATCCTAGTGACAATCTTTATTTCCTTATTTTTGAATGTGAAAAGCATAGTTCCCTCCCTCCCCCAAATTGTTCAGTTTCTATAATTCACTAAAAAAAGATTCTATCCGTGGGATGAGGATTTTTCCCACTTGCCAGAGTCAGGCTTTAACATTTAATACTCTTCTTTTTCATGAACGAGAATGGAAAACATACCTGAAAATCCCATCCAATACCCAGTACAGTTCATATTAACACCACTGTGGATATCAATGAGCTCTGTATAGAGCCTGGAAAGTTTTACAATATGTCTGGGTGCACACATGCCTGTTGGAGTTGAAGGGATACTCCTGAGTAATTTTGATCTTGTTATTGATAAAATGCAATAAATTTTTATTACTGAAGTGGAACCCTCTCAACTGTCAGAGAAGTTGTTAGTAAAGAGGTTGCTAAGGATTAATGTCTATGTGTGTGTGTGAGTGGGTATCAAGGTGAATAATAATAACCACTTTAGTCAGCTGCTCTTTTCAGTTCTTTCCTTTATGTCAGCTGTTCTGTAGGTTTTAATATTTTTTTCCCTTCAGGGGATATTTAAGTATGAGGCACTGTTAGCTAAAAAGAAGGAAAACAAATGCAGAAACAAATATAACTTGAAAATGGCATTCATTCCCAATGGGTTGTGGTGCCTGGAATTTACCTAGCTTTTCTGTGTGTCTTCAATTATTATTATTTTGTAGAATTTAAACAGGGACATTTGCTCCAAGAAAAAAATAACAACAAAGACGATCCTCTGACTCAGCTGTTCATGGGAAATATCTTAATCCTTGTTTCCTACAAGGAGGAAATAGGGGTCTGAGAGCCACTGAGTTTGGATCATCTGGATCAACATATTGAATTCTTTCTCCTTCCACTCTCATCTGCTCCTTTCTCTTTTTCCCTTCCCACACACTCAAGTACTGCAATCCATAAACCAAAAAAGAACCCCACACTGGAAGAGTGACTCTTGTCTGGGTTTCAGGCCACAGTCAGTTCTGAATCCATCTTAATCTTGCTGAGGGAACCTCATCAGGACTGTGCAGTTCCATTCCTCAAGACCAGTAGCTTTTAATTTTAAGCTAAACAGCTACAAGTGAACTGTTTTCCAACAACGCAAATTCCAGCTTCATCTCTGCGGTTCAGAGATCTGGAAGTGTTAGCTGGTCACAATACATATTCCATGGGCAAAATAGAGATATCTGGTCAATATATGATTGCAAGCCAGAGGCTTAACCTGTGCCCAAGGGAACAGTCTTGTGAATGCTGTACAAGGGGAACATTTCAGTTTCACCTCTTCCCCAAATAAATTTCATTCTTTCATATATGGCAGCTAATCAGTCCAAGAGAGAGACATTAGTCAATGAAACAGCTTTCTTAAGGAATCTTCATTGTAAGAGGTGTTTAAAAATTGGCTGGACAATGAACTGTGAATACAGGGATTCGTTTCACTCTGTCCAAGGAGAAGAGCGAGTGTGTGGGATAGATGAACTAATATGTCTTTTCTGTTGCTAATTGCTGTAATTCTGAGAAAGAAAATGGAATGAGACCACTTCAGCAGGAGAGCCAGGAGACCCCCCCCAGACCAGAGGGGTTAACACTTGTCATTCTTAATCATATAGTTAGGGTCTCGTGACAAGAGGACTGAGCAGGGTACAAACACAGCCAGCTCACGCAGCTCCATTTTCCCCACTGGCACCGTCTCTTTATGACTTATTGTGTTAATTAGCTTGCCTGCTCTGTTCTGTGGTAGAGCTAAGCGCACAATGATTGTCACTGGAGGAAGAGAGAGGGGACTTTTTGCCCAGCTCCAGCAATTTTGCTGTTCTGTGGGAGAGTGGCTTTCAGGGAGGCAGTTTTCTGCTTGTCCCCGAGGGACCAGAGTCTTCATGACTGGCAAACAGGAGGGTTCCCCTCTTCCATCTGGCTTTCTGGGACTATCCCTGGGGCTTGCTGGGCTGCAGACCAGTCTGGGAGCTTGTCCCTGCAACCACCTGGGCTCTGGTTCCCCATAGATACTGTCATCAGCTTCAAACTGATGTGCTACAGGCCTGGAGGGTACAGACAGTTTTAAAGTAAAGCTAGTTTCGTGAAAATCAGTGTTTCCTCATTAATATTCCCCCCTCCCCTGCTTTTCCAAAAAAAAAAAAAAAAAAAAAAGAGCATCTCAGATTCAACAAAATGGAGTCACATCCGAAGAAGAGAGGTTGTGTCAGTCTAGTATAGGCATAAGCATGGCTCAGGGGAAGGAGTGTCCCAGCCAGAGGATTGAAGGTTGTTATACAAATTAATGTGGTAATTACAGTATGATCTGGAGAAAGCAACTGTGACTGTGTCCCTGTTCTGCTAAGTACTGTACACACTGTAATAAAACAGAAGTCGGAGCATGGTTATAATCTCAGCAGACAATTCAGAGAAAAGGGTCCGTTATTACTGTGTCACAAATGATGAGCCAAGTCTCAGAGACATTTTAAAGGTACAATAGTCACCATCACCCCTGTTACTGTTTGGGCATATTACACGGGCAAGAGTTAATTGAAATGCTTGATCGGAAAGAGATTTCTACAAATACTATCAATCAAAGTTAGAGAATTTTTATCAATGCAATTTTTTTCAAAATGTGTTTTAAAACAATAAAATAATTTCTAATAATCAACAAAAAGTAGAAGGTAAAAGAGAAGCTCTATCTTCTTCCTTTATCCTTTGTTTCAAAGAGGAGGGATCTTATCTTGACTTTCAGGAGAGAGCAAGAATGGATAGGAAGGATTATTTCTAAAGACAAACAGAAATCACAGTGGAGACATAATCAGGGTTAAGAAAAGACAAAAAAAAAAATTATATTTTTTAGTTAATGAGCTATATATGTTGGTCAGATCCAAACATGCCCCTCCAAAACACATCCTTAAAAGTAATTGGCAGAAGGTCACAGAAAGAGGCTTTGACAGAGTAGTCTTTTTTAAGTCCGGCTTAATAAAGGAAGTCATGTTAATAAGGTATCAAGTGAGTAGACATTAAAAAGCATAAGCAGGGAGGCAAAAAGTGGAAGTACACGAGGAAGGAGAAGATCAAAACTTCCGCCCATTCCAAAACAACCCTATTACAGGCAAAAAAGACGTTAGGCAGAGATTATTAAAAAATAATCCATTGTTCAGTAATGGCAAACATTTCACACCTCACATGGCAGAAGCAATAAATCCCATTGATTCCTCCAAGGCAATTTACAATTAAACACTGATTTGCAAATAAATAAATAAATAAAGGCAGCATTCATTGTGGCACCTTACGCCGCCAAATCAAAGCAATTGGAGTGGAATTGAGAATAATTACCAGATGTGTTGCTTTGTGCTCAAAACGGCATCCGTTATTTACAACTACCAATGATGTTCCTTATTTATTCCTCCTGCTGGTCTAATGACTATTGCCATTCAGCATTCTTTTATTTAATCATCAACATCCAAAAAAAGAAATATCTTTTTTCTCCTTTTTTCTTTTTTTTTCCTTTTGGCAGCAGCAGGGAGAGAGAAGTTTCCTAAGCCCCAACAATAGCAAATTGCTCCGGAGGAATGCATCATTTTTTTCAGCCTGGTCTGCAATGTAATTATGAGCATTGCCTTCAATTTATTGGCCTTTTACAGATGTGCAATCCAAATGGATGCTACTTTAACTCCTGGAGTAATGAATATTTGTTTTCTCCTTGCCTATTTCACTTCTTTTCTATGGAGGATATTTCTGGATGGTAATTGACTGGTGGTCATAAGCATTAAGAGAGTTTGAAGGTCCCCTGGGGAACCTAGCTCAGTCATAAAGTTGCAGTACATGTAGCCATACACACAGAGAAAGAATAGTGTTTGTAGGTGAAGATACTCCAGGGAAAAGGATTTTTTTTTTGTTCTTTATTCTTCTGTTTGCATCAATCCCATCTGCAGGCAGGGTGCTCTCCAGGCTGATTCTAAGTAAGGACAAAGGGAAAAAGATTCCTTGAGAAATAAAGAAATTAGAAGGTAGATATTAGTAGATGATTTTATTATCTGTCCCTTGTATACTATGTTCCAAATTGGCCATTTTCTGGGTGTTCCCATACCTTTTCTAGAAAGACTTATATAGGCTTCTCTATTGATGTAGAGAAGGAATTCTGAAGGAATAGGTAAAGCTCTGATAAATTGTCCCAGTTACAGGCTGTCCTATAAAATGTCCCTCTTCTATTTTCATCCCTGCATTTCTAGAAGTAAAACTATGGGGACACCCTCTTTCCGCCCCACAGTTTACTAATGGAACATTTTCTTCATGTATACATTTTCCTCTCTTCATGACTATTCAGAATGGATCCTAGTTATTATATAGGGGTTGGTGTATTTACTCGCCCTTATACACATATAGATCAAATCACATTTGAAATGGAAGTGCAGAGCAGAGACAGTGAGGGAGCTTTTATCACTGCTTGTCGTCTCCAGGGTGCTCACCAGGAGAAGCAAGTCCAGGCAGGTCTGACTCAACAAGGAGAGTGAACGGATACATGACAAAAAGGGAGACAAGGAAAACCTTTTGTCCTTTGTTTCAGGTGGGATCTGTTAGTTTCTCCCCACTCCATCCACATCTGGGATCAGATGCTACACTTCCACTGCAAGGAGAGTGTTAGCACAACACACCTGCAAAGGCTTTCACCCAGGACTGCAGTAAAAGCGTTACCCTATTATAAGGTAAACTGGAAGCCAGACAATACTGGGGAAAGAAACCAAAAGCATATATTAATAGAAATTAATGGTGCATCTGCCACTTCCAGTTTTCTACCTGAAACAGTGAAACTGGAAAGGGCATGAAACACATTTTGTGGGTACAAGGAACGACAAGGCATCGCAGAAAGGCAGCAGAGAGGCACACACCTGAGCAGAACTGCTATATCCCCATGACTGTTCAAATTCTGCGCTGTGGGTTCTCTGAAGAGCTAAGGGTGCAGACCATAGGATCAGTGCCCTTTCCTGGACTTCTAGAAATATAAAAGGTGACGGAAGCAGGTCAGTTGCTGTCTAAGAAATGTACAGCAAGTTTCAGCACACACACACACACACACGCACATCCACACAAATTCATGAATGGCTCAAAATTTCCTGTCAGTTGGGTAGTCTCAGTGAAGACAGACATCACTGCTCCTTGTTCTATGCCTTTAATCTTCCGTTTTGCTCATTCTGCTCTTTAATCATTAGACGACTCATGACAGTAATTGTGGATGTCCCTGAATAGCTCAGTAATAAATGTATCCTGAACAAACATGCCTGTCAGACTCTATTTAGCCTAGAGCATCAAGTTTATGACCTCATGAAAGAGAATCTTTCTTAAGTTCTCTAAACAACTCTCAAAGTTAATCTCTACTTGTTATAAACATTAACTGTTTTTTGCTATTTTCCTCAAGAATTCGGATAGGACCTGAAAATTACATGCCAAACTCTCTAGGTTTACATAGGACTTCAGACCCTAGGCAACACCTCTGGTTCCAGGTTGAAATATCTGGACCATTACATTCTGCCTCTTCAAATCCACCTTCCGTGCAGAGCAATAGCAGGAGAAAAATATTGCACGATATTGTTAATAAAAGTATATTTGTCTCCCAAAGATTGTTGTGGTGGCATGGAGGATGAGCTCTATTTCTCTATTGAGCTTTGAGCATAGTACATTTGCTATGAATGTTTGCTGGAGTAAGGAAGTGGAGTGGGAGAAGGGTTTCTTTCATTGTTAATTATTTGTGCTTCTGGTCTAGTGACCCAAACTATATTTAGTTCCCCATCAAAACCAAAACCTAAAAATTAAATGGACTGGAATGGAAAGGTGGTCTCTGTGTCACTCTCTGGATTCTGTTTCACAAGATGCAATCTTCCTCGATTTCCAAAACCAATTTTCTCACATCATCTTATGAAAGTAGAGGTCATCCTGTGAAATGTGATATCTCACCATTTTTTATAAAGGAATGTGCCCTTCCCCCATGAAAGGAGGGTTCATTAAATCATGCAGCTGATCAGATTGCTGGAGCCTTGATTGGCCGGCAGCCAGAGCAAAGAAATCCATGGGGAAGAGGCACATGGCACCATCCAAATAGGCTGGACCTGAACTGGGTATTTTAATCACACTGTTATAGGGAGGAAAGGGTAATCTCAAAGAAGGGCAGTATGGGAGCTTTATTGACTTTTAAGGTCAACAGAAGATGGGAAATAAACAGCAAGCCACATCTGAATTCCACAGTTTAGCGTTTATTCCCAGGCACCACTTTACTGCTAATCAGAGTTCGAAAATAATTCATGACCCACCTCTGCCCTTGTTGCATGCCTTCTCTCCACAGTGTCCTTACAGAAGTTGGCAGACTGCTGTGTGTAGCCAATACCAAAAGGCAGCTACTTCTGGAGTAGGTCACAGCAACAATGCAAAACATCAGGTGTAGGACAGAAAAAACAGTCAATTCTGAGAGCAGGCCCAGGGTCTGAGACAAGCTTCAGGCAAAATGACACCTTGGGCTAACAGATGAGACAAAAAGACATGTGTATTCTAGGTAGAAGATGAAAAATTATATAGGAACAAGTGAAGTTAGGAAGGTGTATCTTGTGTTCAAGGTGGACATTAGGTGTTTTTAAAGACTTAAAGTGTTGTCCTGATTTATGGGGTTCATTTGATCCTCAAACGCCTTGCAGATTGAAAACAGACTGGGTTTAGGCAATACGATATTTTTCTTTGAGAGGGGGCCAAACATTTCTGACAGTTTTGCTTTAAGGGATCACAGTGCTCCAGGTTCTGCAAACATAGATAGCACTCTATGAAGTCTGCACTGGGGACAGGCAAGCCAAGTTGGTGCAGCACAAGCATAGGCTGCTTCAAATGCAGCAGACCAACTGGAAAGGCTATAACCTCGCTTACCTCACTGGGACTTTCTGATGAGTCTTGCACTGCAGATCTTACAAGAAATGGGTGGATTAGTTTGTAACTCCCTTAACATCAATATATGTGTCCACCCCAGGCCTTACAGGAAGAATGTGGTTACAGAATTGACAGTAACATATTTCCAGTAGCTAAGATCTCCACCAAAAGGAGACAAAAGCTCATTTTTGTATTTTTTCTCGAAGCTGGTGAGAGGGATCTGAAAGGCCAGATTGTAGGTACCACACCTGGTAAAACTTTGCAGGCAGAGCCCTTGGGTTTTGTGTATTTAGGGAAGTCAGTACTCATGCCTCTCTGACATTTAGTTAGGTTGATGTACACTTGCATGACGGTCCTGCCATACAAAGTGGCAACAAAATGCAGAACCATAGCTGGTGACTCAAAGACTAGTCAGATTTGAATCAAAAGCAAAGAGCCTACCTCATTTTGATTTGCAAGGCATAGATAACCTGTGTCTAGGAAAGGATAAAGAGAGCATAAGAAAGTGTCCCACTATTCATCACAGCTGCCCAGGGCTTCAGGACAAAATATGCAGGGGACCTTATATCAGCCAAGAAGGGGGAAGTTGACAGGGCATCCTTGGTTCAGATACCAGTTCCTCAGGCTTCAGAGTTTTGTATAGTTCAGATGAGAAATTTCACTTCTGGCTTTTGATCTGAGTTGAATCTTTTGATCTGAATGAATTCCCCTCTGGCCAGGCTGGCCTGCCCAACTTTCCTTCCCAGAGTGTTGTTAGAAACAGCCCAGGGCTGTTGTTAGAAACAGCCTCAGGCTGAGTGGGCTTGAAGGTCCCTTCCAGCTTCCACTGCCCAGTGTGGAAAAGGCGAAAGCCCCCTTGACTTAACCCATCTAGGGGGCATGCATTACTGGTGTTTGGAGACAGGTGCTCTGTACCTCACCACATTAAACCTCTCAGAAGAAAAGAAATCTTTCCTGGGGTATTGCATCTCTCCTCAGTGATTCCAATGTGCTCCTTAAACCAACCCCAAAAGAGAACAGCAAGAGCCTCCACTGGTGGTGGTTCCACATCAGAGAAACATCTACTGCTGTGATGCAGTGGTACATCCCTCAGCTGAAGGGTTGCTCTGGTTCTGAGGGCTCCAACACCAACAATAAGTTTTGTAGGGAATCTATTGCACACACTGTTAATGCTTTGGTGTTTTACTGTTGTTAGAAGACAACAAATCCCTTTGTATTCTTGGGAAAAGTGGATGTGCAGATCCTCTGAAAATCAAACCTTTCATTCACAGACTTAACATTTAAAGTATATATGGCTTTATCAACTAATAACTATAACCAACCAATACATTGTTTTACATCCATCCTGTTTTGCAAGTGGGAAACTGAGGCATGGGAGAGCATAGGACTTGGCCTAAGACATCCAACTGTAGTGGCACTGAAAAATAATGCTATCAGAATTGACAAAGGTTTTCTTCTCATGTTGCTACAAGGCACCAAGCTCTACTATGAAGGGAATGAACGATTTACATTTTCCCAAAGGGAGCACTGAGCGATACTGCCGGCTCACTCATGCTTTCTTAGCTGCTCCCAGGAACAGAGTTGTCAGTCAATAGCAACAGGGTGGCCAAGAAGTTGTGGCAGGAGACAAAAATGTCTAATTTTGTAGAGGAAAGGGCACACTAGGGCTCCTTCACAGGAGTATTTTATGATTTTCAAATCACTCCCTGTTAGCTGGTAAAAGTTATTTCTGCCAAATGGTCCATTCAACTAATCAAGCTGAGAACTGTAAATTCAGTGCATGAGTAGCTGACCATTTGTGGGAATCAGCACACCTCTACACCAGAGTGAGGTATTCAAAGGCCACATGCCTTGCTTGCCAGCTGTTGCTTGAGTCATTTTTCAACCCTTTGGAGAATACTGATATTGATTCTGGAAAACAAGAGTTAATCTGGAGAGACAGACAAACACACACAAATAAAGTGCATTTGAGTTTAAAGAAAAAAGTTAGCGTCATGCCATTGAACTATTGACAAGGCTGTCACAAATATCATCTTGTCTCTGTGTAAATAAACAAGCTTAGTGCTGTTATTTTAGAATAAAAGGCCAGAATAGGTTTTGTATTGACTTTCTAATACCCACTCAAGAGTTGGAAGAAGAAAATTAAAGATAATAAAGTAAAAGTGCAAACCATAAAAGTGGAGACAGACGGTGCATAGTAAACTGTGAATCTGAGTTCTCTTCAGTGCAGGAAACCAATTGTGTAGCTCAGTAAAGGTCAGCAGCAAAGATAAGAAGTTGAGGTTGTTAGTGAATCCCCTTCTATATTTGGAAGGATGATGGCTGCAGTATGATACGATCTTGGTCTGCAGTGATTCAAAGGCTGGTGCTCATGTCCTATCCTTTCTGCATGTACTTGAGAGCTGGATGGTGTTTCTTGGCCCTGTCACATTCATTTGAAGTTGACCTGCTCCTGGGTAGCTTATCCAACCCACTGGGCAACAATGGTAATGTAAACTGGTAATCCCATCTTAACTCTGTTCAGTGACAGGAACATTTATAACTCCTTGCAATCGATTCAGGTGTGATTCCAAGCTCTCTGCATTTGCTTTTCTTAAAAACAAACAAACAAACATATACCGATGCTACAGAAGCTGCTTGCTATCTTTTCTGGGGCTCATTTCGCTGTGTCTTGGACAAATTCAGCCCTTTGGCTATTTTCCTAGACTAACCTCATCATCCTTATTCAGCTTCTTCTCCAACCTCATTTCCCTGGGATCTTTCCACAATTCTATGATATTTTTGTGGGCTTTCTCACTGCCTTTCCTCATCTTAAGTGGAAGAGGATAAAATTATTAAAAAAGAAAAGACTGGAAAGGGGAACCTGTTCCCCTTGGACCAGCAGCCATCTCAGCAAGGACAACTGGTTTATCCTTTGTCCCTTCTCAGCACTCTTTGCACAAACTATGAATGAGGTGTTAGACCTGCAAGCCCAAGATGCTTCCCTTAAGGACAGCAAATTATGTGTGGGAGTCCACACATCCCATTTGGCAAGTAATGTGCTGCTAAATGAGCTGAGGTGCTTATAGAGTGGGTGCTATCAAACGCATGTGCTGGTTCAGAACCTCTTGTAAAAAAAATAACGACATGTATGTGCTCTGGAGTAAACCTTGAACAGCTGCAGGTAAGAGAAAAAATGTGCCTTGTGAAAAGACTAAAGGAGCTTTTGAGGTCTGTGGAAAAACATGGACAGAGATGAGCTGCAGAAAAGTTTCGAGCTGAGAGGGCAGGCTGATAGTGAAGTTGAAGAGGAGGAGAGGATGATAGCTGGAGGGGAAAAGAGACTGCAGGAAGGTTTGACGAGATGATGAGGACTTGGGGCATGAAGTCCAAATATGGGATGGGGAGAGAGTCAGTGGAGAGATTTGTCCTGACCCCTTACAAGGAGCAGGTGTGGAAGATGCTAACTGGAATCAAACAGCACTGATGACTATAGAACACTTCTCCAAGGGCATAAAAGTCGTATCTGCCTGAGTATCCCCTCATCCACATGACTAAGGGATGAATAAACTTTCCCTGAACACGACTGCTGTGCATGATTTTGATCCAAATCAAAGCCTCCTCTAGATCTGAAGTATTTCAGACCTCAGGTTCTGCCTTGTTCAGCTCCATGAGTTTTCAATGACGTTGCCTCATAATATTCACCATGCCAAACTCATACAATTAGAGGGTGTAATGGCCCATGAGTTGTTGGATACATGCAAAGTGTTCATGCAATCATTTAATTTTAATCAGATTGGTTACCGTGTCCAAATAATGTCATACATTTGCTGGCCATTCCTTTGTGAATTCCCTTGAGACAGTCAAATGTCAGGTAAGCAGAGAGGAGTTGTTTGGTTTATTTTCTATTTTAAGGGAGACATTTTGAATGGAAAACTCAGAAATTCTAGATCTATGTAGAAGCTGCAACTTCTTAGAGATGGAGCTGCAATTGTATAGATAAGCTCTGGAGTCTCATATTTGGGATATGAAGTGAAGGGCTGGTACAAACAAATGACAGCATTTCCAACTTCTGCATTTTTCAGTGGGGATTTGAAGGCCAGGAGTAGCCTTTGACCTTTCTGCCTGACCTCACACACAGTGCAGAATTCCAGTTCATGACTTTTGTATCTCTCCCACAGCCTCTGGCTCAGCCAGAGATATCCAATTGCTTTGATAAGTCTCAAAGAAATGGAAAGGTTGCCACACTCTTAGTCTCAATAGTTAATTAACCTCACTGGTTAATTATGCTCACTAATTCCCTTCAGTTACAACAAGATGGCTACGGGTTTTTACTCCACTGAATTTAGTTTTCCTAAGCCCCAGTTTTACCTTTGTTACAATGAAAGAAAAAAATAAAGAGCCAGATCGTCTTCTGATGTAATTTGACACTACCAGCACAAAACCTCCTTTCTTACCTGCTTCCAAACAGCCTTTGCACAGTGGATTCAATTGCCTTCCAGGGCTTCCCTACTCCGACATAAATCTATTTGATTTGGGGTTAGACTCCTTTGAAAGCCCTGCCTGTGCCCCTCCATACTTGTGGTGGACAGGATACAGATGTCCTGAATATGACATTGCCTGTGAAATGATGCAAGCCCACCATCTCTGCAGCATTGTTCTTACAAGAGTGTATCATATCAATAAAAGATTATCCAAGTGCGGGAATGGAAAAATAAAAATGAAGGAGAAAAGGATTGGGAATCATTCACAGCAGGTCATTTTGGCTGAGCTGCAATCAACATGCCAGGCTTGATAAGACAGGTATTTGAGAGAGTATTGATCTCAGATCTTTTTTCTTTTTAATTTCATTTTTGTATTTGGTTATACTTAGTGCTTAATAAGATACTCACATTTTGCTTGCTGGCTACATGCAGCCTCTGGCCAATGTATTTGTTGCTCCTTGAAAGCTGTGTAAAATTTCTGCAGCTGCTGGATCAACCATGGTATTCATATAGTAGGTAAGGGCTCAGTTCTTCGAAGGTCCTCATTCTTCCTGTCTCCAGTTTGGTTTTGCTTGGTTAAGTAAATCCTGGTGTTCATAAATAAGTCTGGTGTAACTAATTCTCTCTCTGTGTTGCCATTCTGAAATATTTTTGCAATGGGAAGCATGTCCTTGGTAGTGCTGTTCCTCTGCCAATATGTGGATGTGTGTGTTCAGCATCACCATTTGCCTTCTGGTAGCAGCTCCAGGTATCCTCTCTGAGTGGCTTGAGAGTCTCAAGAGACATATCTACCCCTAATAGGTAGTTATCGATCTGCAGATTTTGCCAGGCCACACAGAAAATATGCAAGGGGAAACAAAGGCACAGAGGTGAAAATAGCTTTTCCTGTTGCTGACCGTGTCAGAGCCTCACTGTCTGTGTAGTAAGTTATCCCCTGCATCAGAAAACCTCTCCAGGGAGATATAGAAGGTGATTTTAACCAAACTCAAGGTCCAGTGGTCTAATGAATCTTCTCCCAACGACTGGCATGCACATAATTCATCTCATCCTTAAGGCTTTTGTGACTAATACAAGAGTTGTTCACCCTAACCTGCCTATATGATTCATCTGTGTTTTGTACAACCTCTGTTACTCAAACTGTTGCTCTCTAGTAGTAAAAACAAAATTAGAGTGATATTTGACAGCAGATGGAGATTTAATAATGTGAAGAGCAAAGACTGCACCAGGATCTTGTTCCAAGTTGTGCCACCGCTTAGGTTAGACTTGGACCAGAAAATAACAAAAGGTTGAAGTGATAACTCAGATCTGAACTTTTTTGCAGGGTTCATACTGGGGGCCAGTCTCTGTTGGGACGATCCCATGCTAGGATAGGAGGCAGATGGTTTATTTATACTGTGAGTTAAACTTCCTTTCATCTGCAAATTTGGTGTCTATTCACAATAAAGAGCTACAAGTGAGCTGGGAATCAGGTAGTCCAAAGGAAACCTTTGGACTATCTTAGAGCTGTACCTCCTTCTCTAACTGACTTCTGGTTTGGCAACCAGTCCTTGAATGCCTTCAAAGTTTCCCTGTTACCTTATTCCCTCAGTCACATAAATCTCCACTTTCTTTGTTTATTTAATCAGCTTGATACGATGATTAAAAGTTAAAATATATAACAAGTCTGTTCCCTTTAATGTTTTGTGGGGTTTTTTTTCATTTAGAGCCTGCTTCAGAAGGTGTTGGCTTAAAGGCATGTAATAGCTCCTGCACGAAATTGAGTGCTTTCTTTTGTTAAGGAGATGCCCATGAATGCTATTTCTTTCTTTCATTGTTATTACTATTAGCCAAAGAAGGTCAGCTTGGTTTTGAATAAGCTGCTTCACTCTAGAAGAGTCAAACTCTGATCAGGCTGCATGCTAAGAGATGTAGGAAAACAGTTTAAACACTCAGTGACTTTTTTTTATTATTAAGTACAAAGCTGTCCATTCCAAATAGTGGCACTGCTCTCAGATTTGCTCTCCTCCAACAGCTGCCCTTTCCAGTAATGTTTCCGTGGCCGGTAGTTAGCAGGAGGAATTTTATTTAGAACTCATGTTTTGATAAGATTTAAGAGTACTGAAAATAAAAAAAAACAAAACCATAAAAAACCAAATTCCCAGATGACAAGCACTGCTAAGTAGGTGGTTAACTGATTACAAAGCACAGATCTAAAGCAATACACATTTTCAGAGAAAAGGAAAAACGTAAGCCCTTGGGGGACAGGCTCGAATAAAAGGAAATGGGGTTTGCAAATTCATTGAAATTAGGTGAAGCATTCGAGAGCCATCACCATTTAAAGAAATTGATGAACCCCTGTCTGTATGTGC
Organism: Porphyrio hochstetteri; assembly: GCA_020800305.1. Classification (NCBI taxonomy): domain Eukaryota; kingdom Metazoa; phylum Chordata; class Aves; order Gruiformes; family Rallidae; genus Porphyrio; species Porphyrio hochstetteri. Next base: position 83,383,836 of record CM036938.1, on the reverse strand, counting down.
AAGGCCGGAGCATTAATCATTCACACAGACAGGAATGGACTATAGTTTTCAAACAGGATTTGCTGCGGGGTGGTGGGTGGTTTGGAAGATCTGTTGTTACAGCTGGTGTTGCATGTAGTTAGGTGGAGGTACATGTATACAGCTCGGCCTTCACCCAGTTACTACAATGCATCTGTCTCATCCCACAGGCAGTCCTGTTTTCAGAGGACACTAACCAACTCTTGAGACTTCTGTCAGTTCATCTGGTATCTTCCTGAGCCAAGGCAGAGGTTAAGACGCTGGTCTGGATCCAAGCTACCCAGAGCAAATCATGTCCCACTCCTTCCTACCCTTGCCTCAGTCTCCTGATCTATGCAAAGTACAAGAGATATGTATAGATCTGTCTTGTAGAGCTGTCACAAGAGAGAGGAAATAGTGAAAATTCCCATTGGATTTAATTTACTATTGTGTCTGGGGGAAGGCCAGACTAGTTATACTTTTGTAGCTCTCAACTCCGACACACATTTCTTGGCTTCTTCATCCCCCACCATTAAGGGATGATCCTGCCACCTTTTACCAGCAAGAGTAAAAGCTGCCATTGGAAACCATGTCACTGATTGCTATGTAAGAAACTTACATTACAAGGGGTGTTATTGGGAAGATTTCAGGCTCGGATTTACAAAGGCTGCACTTGACGTGGCTCAGGGAGAGGTCTTTGTTCTCATTCCTCAACCCTGGGCTGCCCCGGAGTGCAGATCTGCATGCTCAGGACTGGTGTCCTTCAGATAAGCTGATCACCGTTGCTCCCTTGTCCTGCCCACCTCTAGTGGCTGCTGTCCAAAAAGAGCTTAAAAAGATCCCAGTGTAACTTTCCAGAAGAGATGTTACCTCAATGTCTTTGCCAATGTTTCCCTCTCCCTGTAATACAAAGCCGGTGTGTGTGTGAGCTGAGTGCATGATGACTTCCAGGGTTTAACTATGCAGGGCCAGATTGTGTCCTTGGTTTATGGGCTCTGCAGAGATAACCCTCCTCACTGCCACCACTCCCACCAAACAGCACTCCATGAAGTGCCTGGGTGGTGATCCATGGCATGAAGCCCACTCTCAAAGCCGGGCTTCTCTGCCACTCATTTGTGGATCCTCTGCACTGAGCCTACATTGGGTGATCCCAAGTCCAGACTTCTTCCTGCCCACCAAAAAAACAAACCCCACCAAAAATAAAAGACATTATGGGATATGTACCCAGTAACTGAGCATTAGCATAAATTCTCACATCTCTGGCTGCTGCTGTTCTGCACTTGCTTCAGCCCACACTTCTCAGTCATCCAGTGCTTCCTCAGCACAGGCAAGCTCCACAGCAGAAAGCAAAGATATGGGAGATCCCTCTCCTTCACCATGCAATGCTGGTGTAACTTGTCATTCCTGGAGGTCAGGTATTATATCTGCAGCTCTATAGGCCTGCTTTGGTGTAGCAGCTCTTCAGTACTGGTGAAACACAGGAGAGTATCTCGGAGACAGTCATCAATTCCCCCTATTCTTCCCCAAATCACACAATCCTATCCCTCCTCTTCTTCCCTCAGTCAAGCAGGACACTGTCTGTCTCCACACCCTCAGGAGTTGACTGTTCATTCACAGCCTAACTACTCTGCTCTCTGCCTTATTGCTATTCAGGTTCTTTTCCCCATCCCATCAGGCACTAATCCAGCAAAAGATGTCGGCTGTTTAGCAGAATCATCTGGGAAAAGTTGGGAGACCCTTAACAGACTTCCCATTCCCATTGCCAGCCTCCTGCTGCTAATTCAGATTGTCCCCAAAGCACTGGGGGTTTATTTTAGCTTTCTCTCTCTTTGTCTGTTTCCTTGGTTTTGTTTTGTTTTCCCTTTTTTTTTCCACTATTTTTTTTCCTGGACCCAGCTGCATCTCTGCAAATTCGATCTCCAAAATGGAAGCTTGGCTGAGCTGGAAGCTGTCAGCACCGATGGTTAGTAGTTGGCTGCAGCCACTTGCCAGGGAAGGGGGAAGATGAGTCCCTAGACATTGAGGCAGCATGAAAAGTGACTACATCTAAATACTTCAGCACATGATTTCTTTCCCATTACTTTGATTCAAATCTCCCTTAATCCTCAGCTGCGTTAATGCAGTTAGTAGGCTATGAGTGCCGCATGTGGATGCCACTGGATTTGATTCCTTCACACAATTGGTTGGTAAATAATTTAGTACCAGATTTGCCTGGAACAGGACCTGAAAATAGCCAGACTGCTTATAGCTTCTGCTTTCTCTCTTCCCGCGTTTTTCCACCTCATAAGCATCAACGGGTTATTTGTGCAAGCATCGCCTGGCAGAGACTCACATTTTATATGTCACAGCTTCCTCCTGTCCCTGCTCGTCAGAATCTCTCTTAATTTACTTTCCAGAAGAGAGGGGAGGGAAGTAGTGGGGTCAGGCCAGAGACCTGGAGCTACAGACAAGAAAGCACCTCAACTCCTGACTCGGAAGATACCAACACTAAGAATGTGCCCCACATTCTGCCACCAAGCCCAGTTTTTCCTTAACATCCAGTGCTTTTGAAATAGCAGTATATATATATGTTTATTTGAGATTCCTGCACCTCTTAAACATAGGAAAGGCAAACAGAAAATGTTTACAACAAGGAAAGAATTTCCAAGTTTGGGGTAAAGTCCTGAATGTGTAAAGAAGCAGGAATTCCACTTGAATGGCCAGGGCTATCTGGGGTGGACCAAATTCCAAGTGTGATTTCTCTTTGGGCACAACCATAATAGTATTGGGCACAATCATAATAGTATCCCTAATCTTGTCACAAAACTCTCTCTTCTTAATGGCGACTGACCATGGTGGAACACCCTGTCTGCTGTTTCCCACTCTGTCACCTCGTACCAGACACCACCCTCCTCATTCACACAGGACTCAGTTTCAGCCACCAGTGATGTTCTGTGGAGCAGGCCATGAATCATTGCTCCTGGTTCTGCTAGAGCTCCATTTGACCTGAACATTTTCCCTCTCCTGTCCCTTTGAAATGTTCATAAAGACAGGAGATGACCTCACAGGTGTTTCTATGTGACTCACTTGACTAACATCTACAAAAGCATTGTGGGGGACCAAAGAAACCATGTAGAGAATTTGCTGTTGAATGTTCTTGTAAAGAGAGATTCCTGTTCAACAAGTTGCACACAGAAGCTGATGGGTGCAATATTTTGGTTTGGAATAATCAGGAGATTAGGCTAGATGAAAGATGTTTAGATTTTTGATTTTCCCATGACTGTGAAAGTAAATATTGGTGGGACCACTCTCAATCACTAACCAACATGGAGCACCTTGTGTTATAAAAGTCTCTTAGCTTCCAAAACAGGGTGTTTCTACCCATACTAGACATTGAGGATGGCATTTAGCCTGTCTTAATTCCCTAACTCATCTTGGGAATGGTTTAGCTGAATAGTAGGTAGTATAGACAAAAATACACCCCATGGACCATTGTAACAGTACAAGAATACGAGTTACCAAGATTCAGTGGCAGGGACAATTTTTGGTCGCTATTTAATACACTGCAGTAGAGCAGGACCGCTCTTACCCAGAGTCTGGCAATCAGGGTGCCAGTTTGCACAGCCCTCGACTTGACCCAGTGCACTGCACCAGAGCAGGCACAGGGCCATGCTCCCCCCCTCAGACACAACCTGTCCTGGTACATCCATCTTGGTTGGTCTGCCAGCCAGTCTGCCTGCCCAGCTGCAAATAAACTTGACTGTTAGCCAGACCCCAGGACCAGGCTGTCCATCCAGATGGGTTTTTTTGTGTCTCTTTGAACTTCATAACTGTTTGCAAGCCCTCATCTCCTCACTCCAGCCCCCATGCACGGCTTTCCAAATGCCTATTATAGGGCTCTGCATGGGCATATGAAGTTAGAAGGGCTTTGTCTGAGAGGTGTCATTTATTAATATGAGGATTTAATTATACAGAACAGCTGCAGAAAAATGAAAGCTGCTTATGCCATGCACCACCCCAATGCTTTTCCCTAGCTTTTATCTGCTTTGCTCCCCTGCTTTGCCCCTTTCCGGCTGGCAATTTCTTTCACCCAGGCAGTCTGAGGTGTTTTACAGACATACTGCAGGAGATGTCCTCACACTCAGTAAGATATAACCATTCCATAGAAGGGAACACTGAGGCACAAAGGACCTGATAGGCTGAACGTCTATCCTCAAGTGCTCAAACAAAGCAACCTTCTTCAGCATTTAGGGACCAGAGGAGTGAGTTGGAGATGGTACCACTGTGTGTTTTCAGATCCCGTTGGCTCATGCACGAGCAATGGTTGCTTAGCAACTTTGAGATGAAGGCCAACTATTTTGATGACTGAATAAAGATTCAGGCATTTTATTTCAGGGACCAACATTTGAAAACACTAATCTAGGAGAGTAGATGAAGGTCACATGCAGAGATGGTGACTGAGAGAGAGAGGCAGAAGCAAGTTTGCCCCTCAACATCCATACAAACCAGTAGCATGCACTCACACGCTCTCTAGAGGTGTTCTGGACTTCTGGTGTTAACAATCACCCCTTCTGTCCTGGCATGGCTAAAGCTGGTTCCTAGTAACAGTGTTTGTGGAAATGGGGAAGTGGGTGGTTGAAAAGGCTGTCCACCCAAAGTGCCTGCAGTCAAAACTGGTTTCCCCACTGATGCCTTTGGTGACATGCGCAGCAGAGGAGCCCATGGGCTGGTGGTGAGGCACTGAGCTGCTCGTTAAGACTTCTCCAGCTTGACTACCAGACCCTTCTTGAGAATCCTGATTTGCCAGGTCTGCAAAATGGGGATAGTGCTGCTTCAACTGTCTTTGCCAAGAGCTTTGAAAGGCTTGTTTCACTCCTACAAATGCTACACAAGATCTAAATAGCAGTGTTATTTCTAGTGTGTTATCCTGATAGCGTGAGAGGCATAATCAAGATCCACATTTGCTGATGGTGACTCACTGTGAGCCTTTGAGGGCTCTGTGGAAGGGCTTGCTCTGATGTTTTTGCTGCTCTGAGATAGATTATTGATTCTCTTTATCTGGTGTTCGTCTTACAAACCCAAGGTGATGAGCATCCTGTTAGTTTCAAGAGCACTGGTGCTATTTTTCTACTGCTTCAAGGGACACAGAATATGATCCATGTACCCTCAAATGAGCAAAAAAATCCAGGTCAACCTGGTTCATATCAATTAAACTGCCAACTCCAGGGCAAGGCTAAAAAGTAAGATTGGATAACAAAAGCAGACCTTGTCCAGTGAGGGGGTCGGGTATTTTCCACCCAATTGTATTTTGCTTGGCTTACATGGCTTCTTTTGTATATTAGGAAATGCCAGATCATTGGAAACAGCATCTTTCAACTGGAAAAAAAAGCCAGGGAGAAATTTCATAAAATAGTCAAAATGTTGTGTTTTGACATTGCTGACAAGAAAAATAAAGTCTGATCTTTCCAGTTATAAAATAATTTGCTATTTTTGAAATGTAAGCTTATTCCCAGGTAGCTAATGTAAGAAAATATTTGGAATCTATCAGATCTATATATGCAACTATCAAGACACAAAAATAAAGGTCTGTCTCTGACACAACAGGGATTTCATCATTCTTCTCAATCCATAGCAGAAGGTCTCTCCAGCAGCAGCTGCAAACATCAACATTCCTTTCTTTGCATCAAACCTTTCAGCCAAAAAATGCTAGATGCAAAATTTGCCACACTTCTTTAGAATAAAAAAGCTCTTCCCCTCACGCCACCTTCTGCCTGTCTTGAAAGCTATAAATATGAAGAGGCCAGATGAAGGTAACTGCAAAATACCCACTTGCAAACAGGTGTAACAAAAGAGAGAGGCTGAAATGAGCGCTCTGCAGAAAGGGGGGGGGGGGGGGGGGGGGGGCTGCATGGGGGGGTAGGAAGATGCGAAAGGGAAAAAAAAAGAGCCCACATGATTGAAGGCCTTATAAATGTAAATGGTTTGGCAGAAAGGGTTTAGCAGCCCTGGGTAGAAGATTGCACTTGGTGTTCCAAGGCTCTTATTTTCAAAATCGCAGCACTGGAGCCCTTTCGAAACCAGTCCCTGTGTTTGCTTTTCAATCAGTGAATATCAGGTTGTCTCTCTTTTTTTTTTTTTTTCTTTTTTATCTCTGCACTTGGATGTGCCAGGCTTAAATAAAACCTCAGAGAGGGAGAATGTGGGCTGTGCTCCGGACCTTTGAAAGAGCTCATCCCTGCTGCCTTTATCACTACTTATTTATGAATATCCCCCTCCCAACCCCCCTTTCCTCACCAAGCCCTGTCTCTTGTTTTCCCGCAGCAAATCCCACCTTCCCTTTTGGATTTATTTTTTTTTCTCTACATTTATCTATATATTTTACACCCAGTAAGTCAATCAGTTTCAAATTATTGGTCCCTGAGACAGATGTTTGGTGAGTCATTTAGCTGCGCGAAGTTCTTGAGACAGTTTGCTCTTCCACCTCCTGTTCATTTAAAGCATCTTTTGAGGCTGATTTTTCCTTTTCAAAATGTCTTTAACTGCCGAACGTTTGCTCCCACCGGGCAGTCTAATGATGTTGGACACAATATGTGTGAACATCTCTTTAGAGGCCATCTCCCCTAGGCTACATTCTTGCCTATAAAATCATTGTTTATTTAGTCCTTAGGCCTAGGAACCATCTGCAGTCCCCATGGCTCCTGTTGTTTTTAAAGTCCTATTAAGTTTCTGCACTTCTCCTCAGAGCATTATTTTATTTCTAAACAACCACAGACAACTTCCTGTCAACACAGCTTCTGCCAGGCAAATTAGAGATGACAGTTTCATTCTTCTGACTATGGCAAACTCTCATCTGATGTTATTTAATGTGAAAAACAACTGTTATATAGAGAGTGATTTTAAAACAATGAGGAGAAAAATAATAATAATAATAATAATAATATAAAAAGAGAAGATGGGAGAGCGTGGCTCAGAGACTCTGGGTTATGGTGCTCAGACAGCATTTGCCAGTCAAGAAATCATAAGGGATTGGAAGGCTCTATATAATGGTCATAACAAAAGAGAATCAATGAGTGTTGACTTGATGTCATTTCCAATCTTCCTTTTCCTGGCAGGAACTGAAAACATTTTTGTTTGGCGTGGTAGGGTTTATTTTTGCTTTCATTCCTCCCTTTCTCTTCCTTCCATCCTCCCCCCACCCCGCCTTTGCTGAATAAGCACTAGGAGACAGGGAGAGTGGCTGAGTTCTGTCCCCCAAGGGAGAGCCCCTCCTGCTCACCTGCTCTTGGCCAGTGTACCCAGAAGGTATGAGCTGACATAAGGGACACCATAATCAGTTCCTCGTTGATTAGCATCTCAGGAGCAGGATGTTCTCAGTACCAAAAGGCACCTCCATCTTGCAAAACACTCTGTCTAGGACTTTGTCCCTGTGTCTTAGCCATGGTGCTTCACTTAAACAGCATTGAGTAGAAAAAGGTGAAGTTGCTGACCTCATGTTAGTGCCAGGAGAGGGATATCTGAGCAGCTTCGTATGTCTGCTCAAGCCCCAGATTTCCTGTTGCTCTGCAGGCAAGTGAAGTAGTGTAATCCATGCTCACACAACTAGAAATCTCAAAAACCAGATGCCATCATCCTTTCTTCCTACTGGGAAAGTTAACTGGCTTGTGGTATGCCCCAAACCATGCCCAGGTACCTCCTGTGGGAACACTTGTCGTCCAGGGCTAGCACCGTACCACTCTGTACGACAGTAGCAAATCAGTAGGGATGACCAGAGCGTACCACCTGAGCCCAAGCTCCCTTCTTGGACAATGAGACAACGATGGTGTTTTGTCCTTCCCCAGTTTCTAGTACTACCCTCTGGAGCAATAACCTGCTGTCTATCGCTTCATGCTGACTGCCACTGATAAAAGTGTAATCAGGAAGAAAGTGAAAAATCAGTACGAAAAAGAGGCAACCTGTGTGACCTCTGTGAACCAGCCAACATCTCGCTGCATCAGTTTTGCCACCTGCAGCTCAGCTGTGATAGTCGAGTAGGGAGTCAGTGTTCGGTTGCACTCGAAAGACATGCAGGGAAAGGGCTGTAAATAGGACTGTAAATGGAAGTGGTTAGAAGGAGTTGATGTGTTTTAGGAGGAAACCACACTACAGTAATGCTGTGGCTCTGCAGTCGAGCACTCAGATGTCAGGAAAGGAGGTTAATGTTGCTTCTGTAATCTTAACTCTGCCGCCTTCTGAATGTGCATCATAATAAGGTTGTCAACTAAACCCTCACTTGGTGGAAGTCTGTGTAACTCCATTGAAGTTTAAAAAAGTGTGAAATTATATTGCATTATATTAGCAAAGAAACAGCACATTACACTACCAAGAAAAGAGTCTGACATCAATGGAGCTATGCTGATTGACACCAGATGAATAGCTGCCTTTTACAGCAATCACAGGTTGTTTTTCAGATAGTACGATATCACTTCAGGTGAATGTTTCTGCAACCTTAGCTGTAACATTGCCATAATTCCACAACCTGTTTGTCTCCTTCAATGCTCACACTGTTTTTGCTCTGTCAGAGCAGTCCACACTATCCTTATCGACTTAGATGGTTTATCTTCTCTCTATGGCATTTATTCTAATCATCTGGGCTCCTACCATCTAGTCTGAATTTGCTTTTGAAACAGCAGGGTAGTCTTACTGGTAAAATTCAGGGGGATATGGCAATTCCATTACTATGAAGCTCATTTAGCTGCACACTTGGGTGGTCTATATACTCCAGTAAATTTTCACGGTTTATGCTGTGGCTGTGAATAATCTCTTGAGTGCTGTTCTTTTCCAGATAGGTTTTCATCCCGTCCTCAACACCAGTATAGTAGAGTGCCTTCCAGTCATGCATTAAGCAATATGACCAGTTTCACTCCAGTGCAGATTCTTCTGTCATTTTCTTCTCAGGGGGTGGAAATATAGGTACATGGTCCCTTTGGGTTTGTTGGTTTTGGTTTTGAAGTCTGTTTCAATGTCCACACTTGAGGTGTGCAGTAGAGAAGGCAAGCTGAGGAAGCATCGCTAGTTCTACACCTGAAGGATGGCTGCAGTCTGTGACAGCCATAGTTTTTGTGAGAGCTGCTTCTACAGAGTCTCTGAGAAACTTTTGACTCTGCTGCAAGCCTTTGGTTTTTCAGAGCTGACACTGTCACTCAGAACCTCTTACACCAGCGGGAAGCTGCTGTTCTTATGGCTCCAGATCAATATGCAGATTATTTAGAGAGGCCAAATGCATGTAGGCTGAGGAGTTCAACAGTGAGGCTCTTCTCCAGTACTCCTCAGATGTGTTGGGGACTTCTAGCCAAAGGGGACAAGCTCAGAAAAAGTTAGTCATTACACAGAAAGAAATAGGGGAGAGGAGAGGATTTGCAGAACAGACCCTGTCTCCATTCGTTGCTCCTCCATACCAAAGGTGCAGGAGAGAAACAGATAGAGCGGGCACAGTAACACAGGTTTCATTCCCTGAGGTGTACTCCCATTCATCCCTTCTCTCTGCAACAGACCGCTGAAATGACCCTGGCACCCTTAAGGTAGGGTTCATCTAGTTTAATTTAGATAGTATGAAAGTTTATTTGTGACTGAGCTAGTCACCTGTGGCTCCCTTTAGAGCCAGTATAGAGGAAAAGGTAATTCTAGATGGCAACTCATCCCCTCCTGAAAAACAAGACAGCGCAATTGACTTCTGGAGGAGCCTATTTCACTCCTCAGAGCCATGGGACACCAGCTCTCAGTTGGTGATGAAGGGCTAAATCCCAGCCATGTGCCTTCATGTGGGACCTACAGCATGGTGAGCTGATCAGAGTCTTACCTCACACAGGGTTAAGGAGAACAAATCCCTTAGAGAGAGAAGGGATGCATTCCCATCCTGGGAAGGAGCTGTGGAGGCGATGAATTAGTAAATAAATATTCAAAAGAGATGGGATGTCTTGTGAGGATGGCTGAACCCTCAAGATTCTTCAGATATCAGTGGTCTTCTCTAGGCATGACATCCAGTTGTTGCCTTTAGATAGGGGGACAAGAGATGGAGAAAGAAGGGGAGAAATGAGGAGGTAAAGAAATTAGTTTGAGCCATTAAAATTGAACCCAGACAGTATTTGGATGTGACTGCAATTAAAATGGAAGGTCTTTCAGATGAAGGAAAGAAATCCTGGCTCATAGAGTCCATGGAGAATGCAGTATTCAGTAACCACCGAGGCAGGCATACATTATAAATACATCTATAACTACTGGGATAGGTGTGAAAATGTAATTAACTGGAAACCTACTGAGTTTAAATGGACTTTTAGTTGTTTCAGGGTTTTTTTTCTTCTGCTATAGCCCTCCCCCTCCCATTCTTAAGTTAAGTTTAGACTTGTGGGTCCTCTAACTCCCACTGGCACAGTGTAATTTAGCAAAGGTTGTTCCAGCCGAATTTGAAATTAATAATTTCAAATAGGCAAATCAATGATATTTAAAAGCTCCCTCCTGTGTGTTTGTACAATCTGCACAGGTATAAAAGCTAATCACATCTTGCTGAGGAAGAACATTTGTTATAGGTTTTAAGTAGAGCTTGGCAGTTTGGGGGGATCAAACACCATGTTTCTTTCCAAAGTGTGCATGTGCCTCTGTAATTTAATATTTCTCATTAACTTAGTTGTGGGGAAAGGTGTCAGTGCCAACAGGGAGGAGCCAGACAGCCCCCTGAGCAACCCTGCATTTTTTATCACCATGAGATTTGCAAATAGAAGGAAGGGAACCTAGAAGGGATCCTGTAGGATCAGAAACAGACAGTTGAAAACAAGTTCTGAGGGTATTTCTTGGTTGGGTGGTGAAGGGCAAGGCTTAGTTTGCTTAGTGCCATCCAGGAGGATGCCAAAACATAGACTTTCTTCAAATATCCCTGCAAATGCCATGTTAAGTCAGCTCCAATAGTCGTTGCTGTCCTTTGTTTTGATCATAGCACTTTTAAATATCACATTCCTCACAAAAAAAGCATCAGAAAAACTGTGGACTCTACATTTTTCATAAGTTCTTTTCTTTCTAACATCATTCATTTATTTTTAGCATCCACCTGGAACTAAGATTTTATAAAACCACTACCCACATTTGTTCTGTTTAATGTAATTTTGAATGGTATTACTATCTGCAAATACTAGCCCCTTTCTTAGTCCTTGAAGACCTTCAGCTGCAATAATGTCTTGCAGCAAGGAGTTCCATAGGTCAACAGTGCAGGAGGCAAAATATATTCTATTTCTATGCCAACTCCAATGTATAATTTATTTTCTGGATTAGTATTTTGCCCGTGCTTCTACATGAAAAGATCCCATTCAGCCCAGTGCTGTCTCATATGGAGTAGAAAAGCCAGCTGGCTGTGCTGAAATACTCTTTCAAAAAGTTCCAAGAAGGAGGAAGACTCTCACATTTGTATTCTCCTTGCAACATCTCTTAATAATTTAATTCCCATTAGAAGTGACTGTGTTGTAGGGGGGGAAAGATTTATAGAGAGATTTCACTCCAGGTTGGGTTTTTGTCTTTCTGTGTTTTCTTGGCATTTATCATGCATGTTTTAATTTGGATCTGAGTCTTGCTACCATCTGGTCATTATTGCAAAGAAATATTCATTTTCTCTGAGTGACATGGGCTTCATTCATCATGGAACTAGCTGATTGCCCCTCACTTTTTTTTCCCATTACTTGGAATGAAGTCTGAAGATACTTAGCACCAGACATAGCAGCAGTCAATAAAGTTTGCAAAGTTAGTGGCAGCTGGTAACTGGGAACAGGAAAAATTAATAGACAATTTTTAGGCCCTGATCCTTCCACTCTTTCCCACATCATGGATGGGAAGTGCAGCATTGAGAAGGATGGGAAGTGAGCTCACGACTCCACTCTCTTTCTTCTATCCAACTGTGAAGTGCTGTCACCTTCAGAGTGAAACTTGGAGTTTTTTGCACTCACCTAATCATGGGGAAGACAAAAGGGAGAGAATTTGCCCCAGAGGAAATTTCCAACAGCTATTGTCTGTTTCTCCCACAAAGGGAACAGACCTCCAAGTGAGACAGCCTCAGAAGCAGTGGGAATTCTTCATAAAGAGGTCTGAAAAGCCATACTTCAAGTTTTGGGGGGAAATTAGACACAATCACTTTTAGCATCCTACCACACCAGAGCCTTCCCTGGATGCCTGTCATTATGGACAATTGGCACAGGGCACTCTTTAACTAGCCTTAGGATTATTCACCATGTGCAATGACCCATGACTACATTTGCACACCCTTTACAAATAAATTGCTTGTGACTATTCTTTCCCTTCCCTGGTACTTCCCATATCCTGCCGTGTAGTTCTCTGGTCTAATCCATCTTTGGTTCCCTTTGTTTGCAAACAATCCTTTGTAGCCCTTGCTGCAGAGGGGGAGGCTGTGTGTGTAAGTGGGGAGGGGTGAGGGTCAAGAGAGTATCCCTCAGACTCTGCATACTGTGAAAGCCGGGTGTCAGTCAGAGGCTTGGACTCAACAGTCTGAAGGACTGATACCCCTGAGCACCATCTTTTCTGTACCTCTCTAAATGGGGTATAGCTAAAATAAGCTGGCCAGGGGCAGATGGCAACTTGGGATCAGTCAGGAACAGAGACAGATGGCAATGTGCGACTGGTTGGAAGACAAGTTATTGCATGAGATTAGCCCGAAATGGATGGGAATTGTGAAATGGGACTAGTTGGGAATGTAAGTCTGTACAACCATTTGTAAAGTGCTGAAAATTAGACTACTGTCCCAGCTCCCTTGTCAGTCTTGGATCTACCTACCTTTCCAAGTAGTGCAGAGGTACACAGATCCAAAGAAAGCAAAGTGTCCTAGGAATACCAGCTGGTCAACATGATCTCACTGTGACCTCTGGATTTGGTCCTAGAGGACAGCTTCTTTTTTGGAAAGAACAGGACTACTGGTAGCAAGCATTGTGGTTTGGTGTTCATCAACAGTTGTCACTGTGCCCAAGGAAATATGTTTAACAGTTTTTGGACACACAGTACATTCTGTTGCACCATGTCTAGGATGGTTTCAAATGGAGCAGCCAACAACTGGAGAAGATGATAGAACAGCTTGCTTCAATTTGGAGCATCTGTGCCAGTGAGATTTTGGGGTTATGAATACCCAGTCTTTCTCCAGCCTAGCAAGGCAGAGAAATAGAGAGAGAGGACATCTGTGAATTTGCTGGAGGGTAAAACTAAGCCCCATATTGGGTAGAGCAGCCTCAAAACATTGAAATGACTAGAGGAATTCATTCTGGATCAAAATTAATTTCTACTCTTTCTAATAGATGGTCTGTTTGGAGGGTTTGGTCCTGCTCAACGTGAGTTAATTTGCTCAGGTCCCGCTACTCCTGGTGAAACCAGTCATGACACATTCTAACACAAGCAGGAGAGTGAACAGTGTATTTATCTATTTTTTGTATTTATTTGCTTATTTATTTATTTGACATCAAAGAAGAAAAGCAACATAGTCATCCAGTGGTAAGGGTGCATGGGTAGGAGAGAATCAGGGGTGAATGAGAGGCAATAAAAATAGAAGGCAGTCCAGATGTTGACTGCAAACTAAAATACTGCCTTTCCTCTCTACTGATAGCACTGAATGTTATTTTGTTTCTTTGGAATTCATTTTCTGAAAGTGTCTGCATGAGGAACATCTGCTCCCTCAAATCCAGAGCTACAATTTGAATAAATTATCAATATCTGGCAGCAGCCCATTATTAATGGCTGGAGTTTTATAAGATTCTCCAGTATTATAATAGCGGAGCTAGCGGCTGGCGTTCATCCCAGAGAGACTTGTATTTGTCCCATTTTATTCTGTTCTGTTTTCTTTTCTTTTCCGTTTTTCCCTGTGAATCTGAGAGTCATCAGTTGATTTTTACCATGGCTCTTGGCTCAAAAAAAAAAAAAAAGAGAAAGGCCATTAGTATCCTATAAATCAAAAAGAAAAATGACATCCTCAAACATAAAAGACTCCCCTGAGTGTTTTGCTATTATTACCTGTACAAGGTTGCACATGTGGCATCAGAAACATCTTCTTCCATCAGAAATCATCAGGTAGTAAGATTTCTCACTTCTGTGCATGAGACAAGTTTTATTAACTTCCTTTTCAGCATATACCCTGGTAATTAATGATGCAGTGCACCTTTGAGGTGTCCTAATGTAGGCCGTTTATCAAAAACTGCAACTGCGTAGAAAGAGGACTACGTTCTTTCAATATGATAAATCCAAGCACGCACTGGGATGTTCTACATCTCTCTTTTAAGTACAGCCTCTCCCTCTAATTGCAGGGTTTGACTTTCATTGCAAGTTCTGACAAATCACCTTCTGGCAGAGAGCCCCTCCCATGCATGTGCGAATGGCCACGCACCAAGAAAAAAGCTAATTGCTTCCTACATTCAGCAGATCACATGCCTAAACCCACGGGAAGAACACGCAGCCTAATTTTTGGTGCCACACTAGGGAGCCTGTGATAAAAATCATTCCTCTCTGAGCTTTCTACATCAATGGGGAAGAAGGAGAAAGCAGCAGGGTGCCTGCATAGGCTTTCTGCCCTGCCTTGTCCCATCAAACTAGCTTCTACTCTTTATTCACCTGGGCTTGGCACTAGCAGATGCCTGTTACGATCTCTAGTGCAGGGTCAGGACCCGTGCCACTAAAGTCATCATTGTATGTCAGGGCTTTTGGCAGAATTAAAACAGTTCTCCCAAGCTGCTTGCAGAGAGGGTGGCGGTATCTGCATTTCACCAAAAGATATGACCAGGCCATTGAAAAAAGGACAGATGGAAAAGCAGACTTCAAGGTGCCTTGAACTGGGTCCTGATGCAGAAGTTCCATCATGCCATAGGGAAAAATGTATATAAGAAGACAGTCATGTTAGCAAATACAGTTGCTGACCAAGGAGTCTCCAGCCAAATCCTCAGGAAGCCCTTTATCTCTGCCATGGTTCACTTTGAAATTCCACTGCCAATCTAAACATGAGGAAAGGTAGATTTCACAAGAGACTTCCTTGTATGTGGGTCCTGCCAACTGGATCAAGCAGTACCCTGTGTCCACCATCTGAATGGATATGTAGGTCATGTAAGACACTGATGAGACTGGCAACCCATTCCCAGTGCCCTCCAAGTATTCAGAGGGACATGGAGTCACAGGGATTTGGGGACAGCCCTGGAGAGGGGAGTGAGTAGGACAGGATCAGAACAGCATGCCTCTCCACATGGGTATGCAGAGTTTTGGGGTGAGTATTGGGGAAACACATGACAACATTGTCAAAGTAAATACTCTATCACACGATGTCCTAAGGTAGCCCTATACTTAGGACAATTCAGCTGGTTTTCACCCAAAAGTGGTCCCAACTATGTAGCCTGATTGTCCTGTGAACCACGCCTGCCCTGAATGCATGAGCTCCCATTCTGCGTCAGTGAAAAGCTCCACCTCATGCAGCGATGGTAAAGATGAGTTAGTTAATTATGTAAAGAGATTTGGAGATGAAAAGTGACATTGGAGTGCCAAGTATTAATAACAAAACATATACCACCTACCATGTATTATTCCTTCTTTTTTCCCTAAAATAGTTCTGAAGTTCAGGTAACACCAGTACAAATCAGTAGGAAAGCCTGAGACTTCCAGCAAAGATGATGTGTTTAGATCTAAGTAATTCAAAATTTCAGAGGAGCCCGTTTTCTCCATGTCTGCCTGTATTTTACCACCTCTATACCACAGTGTTCCAATACCAATAACAAATCCAAACAGGCTGTAAATCTCACATAGAAAACTGACCTTCCTCTTTCTGGTCTTTTGTGTAGACACCTGAAGTATCTCTGCTCAAAGTCAAAGACAACTCTTTGAGGTTAATAATATGCTTGATTCCCCTTCAGCAAATCACTCAGACACATACTAAAATTAAAGCTTTAGGCTTGAGAAAGCTAGGTGCCAATTTCTCAATGGAGTCATCGTTTTACTGAAGCCAATGAGGATGGGAAGGAGAAGGATGGGAGAGAATTTCTCCAAAAATCCAAGCTCACATGAAATGCTGGATTGTGGCACATGAAATGAGAGGAAAAGACTGCAAAATAGAAATTTCTGTAGTGTATCAAGCAAGGTATAAACTAGATTTGGACCTGTGTTGATATTTAAACCCACTTGATATGTTTTTGCTGGGTCACTTGAAAGCTGGACGTCAGTGGCAAAAGCAGCTGGTCCTTATTGATTTCAGGCTGTTAATAAGTTCCAAACTCTGCTGTAACAGTGCATCTGATTAAAAAAAAAGGGTGCAGATAATCCAGTCATTTATGACAATCAAGGTCAATATTAATTAAACAGCTCCAAACAATAGAGTGTATTTCTGGAAGCAGGGAAGCCGTTTACTCTGTATGCACCATACAGTAAGCTAAATGTAATATGTTTTGAGAATGAAACAATTTGTTGAATACACATCTTTGTCCTCTTCCCTGCCCCCTCCCCTTCCTCTCTCTCCTTGCACAAAATTTGAAGGCATTCATGTAAAATGGCTCTTAGAAATATCACACACGGTTTTATTTATGGTAAATTTATTATAATAAGGATGTTCTCTGTCATTGTCTGAGAGATTTATTTATTGTATCACACTTTTGAAAGTGCTGATATTGATTGTTTCAAGAGGTTGCCTTAAAGGAAAAGGGGGAGAAAAACAACAACAAAAAAATCCTCGCAAATGAAAAGAATTGGCCATGTTGCTATCAATTATTTCATAATGAGATATGAGAGGAGAATTTTAAACATTATCTCTAGCATTACAGTTGAACAAACAATATATTTACTGGAAATTATACTGCGATGATGAATGGCTTGTTTTAAAATAGAGGCTTCTCTAATGGGGGCCTTTCTGAGCAGCAGTGACACACAGTCCAACTTACAATTATTATTGCATTTTAATCGAAACTGAATTCCTTATTTCTGCTAGTGAGTGAGAAGAGTGAATCCCATTTGCAGATACCTCTATCTTGATGATCCCCAAACAATAAAAAATTCCGAGCTGTCCAGAAATATTCTAGCGATAATGCCGTTTGCTAGTAATTCATCCTTTCCCTCCTGCTAAAACCCCTCCTTCGCTTTCTTTTCTCAGTGTCCAGGTACATTTTCAATTGCAAGGATTCAATAAAAAAGAATGTAATGCTAGCTTTTCCCACCACCACCAAATGAGTACACCTTCCCCCCCACACACACCTCATCTTATGTAGAATAAGGAATTGGATATTAGTCACTGCAGTTTCTAGCTATGACAGACAGTAATTTACCATTTTATTGTGATTCAGTGCCTTGGACAGAGGCACACATTGCCTGTCATGCTGTGTTCATCACCGACTGTAGAGACAAGCATTGCTTGTCAAATAGTAGAGCCCTTATAATGAGGACACCTAGGTGTAACATAAAAGATTCACAGGCAAAGGGACTTCTTGTGGAGGGCTTAAAACCTCTAAAGCAGTGTGAGCTAGTTAGATAATACACAAACTTTAGAAGTGATACAGACAGATATTTCCCCTTTACATCTATTAGGCACCAAAAGCGTTATCAACAGAACAATATGTAAACCTTTGTGCAAAGTAAGCAGAACAATTTATTTGTATTCTCTCACCACTCCATAGAAGGGACGAGGGAGAAGAGGGTGGAGGGTGGGAATAGTGTATGGCACACGCAACAAAATCCCACCACCTAAAACAGGTGTGTGCAAGGGAAAGAAAAAAAAAAAAAAAAAAAGCCTTCAACCTTTCAGCAAAGCTTTTGGATGGTCACTAATGAGATTTCCGATGATTTTCATTTGTCTTCATTTCTGGCGAGCTTGACTCTGCATGGCATTTTTTCATAAAGGGAAAGGTAAGGTGGGCCAGCAGGTTACAGTACACGCGTCATGCCATAAGCAGCTGTCAGGGGGCAGAAAACTGACACTTGAGATTGGATTAATCCTCCATCAAACCTAATTGGAAATAATGGACTGGATCCTCAGCTGGCATAAGTGGACACAAACCCAGTGTTTTCAGTGAGGCGGTCCCATTTTCCCTCCATCAGGGAGCTGCCCAACCCGTGCTTTGGTGACGTTGTGGACTGCCTGTCATTGCCCATGTGCCTCCCAGGGTGGAGCTGGCCCTTGGAAGTGGCACCCCATTGTGGTGTCAGCATCCTCTTGGTCAGTTAGGAAAGGGTCTGGACAAAACACGAGGGAAGCTTTGCAGAGCATGCTGGCAATGCCTTGGCTCATCTGCCAGGTGCTGCTCAGGCCCAGTAGCCTTGCTCGAGGATGAACGCAGCTCTGCCAATAGGAAGAAGCTGAGACCCCACAAGGGCCATGAGAAACTGAGATTAAAGCCAGAGCTACGCTTGCTTTCAGACATTCAGTGCTGGTGGGTACTCAGAGTAACCTCTGAAGTGCAGCATGAGCTTCACAGGCTGGGACTCTGAAGATGCATTTCCTTCTCTTCCACCCCAGTCTAAGTGGGCTTTGTTAGTATGAGACTGCAGTGTGTCCTTAGAGTGTATACTTCCGCAGGTGAGCAAAGCCATATGTGGCTAAGTTGTCCCCACATGCAGACTGTACAGTGCGGGAGGAGACAGAGTGAGGTCCATGAACCATTTTTCCAGATGGGATTTCCCTAGGGTAGTCCACAGCTGGAAACTATGTGAATAAACCCATGCCAGCTTTCACTGGCCAAAGGGACATCACCATTCCCCATCAGTCCTGCCCCTGGGTGCCCCAAACCTAGTCAGGGACACACCATGGCAGTGGAGAGTTCCTGCAGGAGATGGGAGTTTCCTCCTCCCCTCTGCTCTTGGTCCTCTGCCCTTCCTTTCCTGGGGGTAGGGAGACAGAAGCAAGGAAGCTGGATGCGAAGGCTGCGGGATGGAAGTTGTACTGTGTGCTTTCATACTTCTTTATTTGCACAGTAATGCGAGGAAACGCACATTTATCTGTGCATTGTACTATGCACTTTTGTGCTCTTAGGCACTGTATTACAGAAATCTGCCTCCTCACACAGTTCAGCATCTCATTTGCAGGCAAGGTTATGTTTTCCTTTAAGGATAGTTAGAAACACAACCAATTTTAGGTACTAATACAAATTTAGGGAAATGCATGTTCTAATAGAGGTAGTTTAAATGTATTTAGAGGCTGAGGAGTACTTGAACTTTTATATTGCTGGTATCAGATATACATTTGAATATTAGTGAAGCTAAACTGATTGAATTACTTTAGGGACGGGTGAGACACAAATGCAACATTTTAGTTAGTTTTATTACATTTTCATTTACCTTAAGGGAAATCGTAACCGCTTGAAGACTGGATATTAAAAATGCCCAGGTAAATTTTTGCAAGATTTTGTTTTATCACTACCTGCATATGTTACATGCTGACATTCATTTGCTAATGCTTTTCCCCATCTTTTGTCCCGCCTCCCCTAAAAAAGAAAACAATATGTGAAATTGAAAAATGGTGCTCACTGAGGGGTTTAAAGACATTTGAAATTTGGAATATATTTTAAAGGTCAATTTCAGCAGTAATTATGTTATAATGGTGAAGCTTTTAGAGTACACGAAACGCAAGATTAATATGTTGCCAGACAGAAAGTGGCAGAAGAGTCTATCTTGTGTGTGTGTGTGTTTCTGTTGGTGAGTACATGCATGTGTGCGCATGTTGCACGTGTTGAAGCTTACAGGCTCCAGCAATACATCAGAACACCTTTCACAAGGAACACTCATACACTTTGTATATGTGTAAAGCTTCCAGGGATCAAGGACATTCGCACAGAGCACAGGTTCATATTTTAAGTCCTGTAGTGGCATTCCTTATTAGAAATCTGTTGTTCCAGTCCATGGCAACACCACTAGCATCAGTTGAATCTTACTGGAAATGAGCTTCCAGTAGGCAGGGTGGTGTATGGTCAGAGAATAAAACCCATAGAACTATTCTTGCGTGATTACTTAGCCAAGACAAAATGAGCCTTTTCATGGTTTTTGAGGGGAACTAAAAGTGTGATTAGATCAAATGAAATACTCTGTTTCATAGTGTCTGTGTAAAAAACAGTTGTGGTTCATTCTTTTTTTAATTCTTAGATGGGTGCGTTAGCCACAGCATCATCTATATTACTGGCTGTTTGTGCACTCCTTGTTGCCTGATAATCTATTTTTTATTACCTAAAAGTAAGCTTACTCAATTTAAAGAAGAAAACCCTAAATCATTACAATGTCGTAAGTCGAAATATGAATTCCAAGCTCTTCCAGACTGAATTGTGTAAGATGTTTCAGATCCCCCAATGGAAGTCACTGCATAAAGCATGTTGAGAACTTACTCAAAGTAGCCAACAAACTTTTTTCTTACAAAAAAACCTGCACTGTTGGAGGTAATCCTACCACTTCGTGAATGGCATTATTCTGAAAACTCAGTCTAGGCTTTTCTCAGCGCCCTGGTACAGATGGGCACTTTCATCCCATCAAAGTTTTTCAGTCCTCTGGGTTCTTTTTGGAAATCCAAGCCTGACAGCACATTTCTAAGATGGAAGCAGCCACAGGGATGGATCAGAGGCTGAGCACAGAGGGGAGTGTTGATACTGTCTAGCTGTAGCTATCTGAAACAAATCCTGAGGAATCTGAAGGCCCATATCTGTTTCTATTCATTATATAGGGGTGGGGTTCATCTCCTTTATTTTTAGCATTTAGAAGTCAGGGGAAGAAGTCTGAGCTGGTTTTCTTTCAGGGCCAGTAGAGAAAAAATGGGCAAGTACAGAAACTGGATTGACCAGACGCTTCCAGGCAGATACCCAGATTGTTGTTGCTCTTCTCTGACTACACAGGGAAGCTGACAAGTTCATCTGACTCTTAGACAATCCTTAGATGAACCTCATCTGTATGCTACTCATTCCAAATGCCTAAAGTTAGATGCCTAAAGACTCCAGGAAGATGGTAGGTTTCCATCTCCCCAGCAAAGGAGTCAGTATAAAGGCAGTGATATCACAGCATAGGCTGTGATTGCTCAGGTACCTGCAAGGCTCCTGGCTACTGCAGCAAGGCAAAGTAAAACAATAAACTGAAACATGATGTACACCGAGAGAACTAGTCATTTCCCAAAGCACACCATAAATAGTATATTTATAACATTAATTAAATGTCTGCAACTAAAATTATTTATAATGGAGATGTGAGAACTCAATAGACTAATAGTGAAGTCAGCTTGTTTCATTCCAGGACTAGACAAAGACTTTTCACACTGTATATGAAGGTCTTCAAGAGTTGCTGGCTTAGTAAAGTTTCTTTCCAAAATGTCTACATACCACTAACAAATTTCATATAGAGCGCAGTTTATGAGAGAAAACCTAGTTAGGCTTGACTCCTCTTTTATGTATTTCCTGTACAAACACGAAGAAAAGCATTTATTTATATCCTAATGGAATAATAACATACACTTGTTGAAGACAGATCCAGAAAACCTGCATCTTTATATCTGCTGGGGCTGGGCTTCTCAGCAGAGTGTGAAGCAAAGAGCAGATGCAGGACTGAAGGCCTACAGGCTGCTGTCTCTGTGGGTAACAATGCCTACAACTCTACCTGTAAATAAACCAGTCCAGGGTATGGCATAAACCATGCCCTGCATTTACCCACACTACTGAACTGTTAGCACACACCTTGGCACTTTAGGCCTGTGTCCAAACTGTTCACCAGCCGCTACATGAGAACATAAGCTATGCCACGGACCATTCTCAAGAGTAGTGTGAATGAACTTTGATCAGGATTGTCTCTTTCCACCCTACTCTGTCCTCCACTGCATTTCAAACAGGCTTTTTGTGCTTACAGATGCAGATACATCCTTCTGACATATCTCACAGCATTGGTACATCCCATCAATATCAGGCTTTGAAACCCCTTGTCTGTTGTACGGGGTTTCAGAGGAAAAGTACAGAAAAACAACAGACTTATTTATTGTGAGGGTGGCCAGACTATGCCAGTTGGCCTTGGTGCTAGAGGACGGTCCCCAACTCTGTTTGGGTTTTTTTACCCATGCAGAGTTGCCCAGTGCCTTTACTGACCTTTGGAGGCACAGGCTGGTTTCCAGCAGCTGGAAATTGTTATCTTTGAGCATAGGGAAGCTTTTTTATTCCTCCTCCAACTGTAATCAAGAGAAGGCTCAAGATTTGGTTACCCAGAGCTGGTTGGATCATTCTCTTTTCAAACAGCAACCATTTACCCCCAGGCCATTCAGCTGGACCAGCCAATAAGTGACCAGGGAAAGAAAGAGGAAGTGGTAAGAGGTGTTACTATTTCCTGTCATTTTGTGACTTAGATCCCATTTTATGAGGGTATGAACACCTACCAGCCAGCCAAAATTAATAACATAGCAGGTCACTGACAAACTCCATTTTTGTTATGTTTAGTTTTGGTTTTCTTTCCTTCTTATTTTACCCTCATTTTTGAGTTTTCTTTGAGATGACTGTGCCCACTTTACTTCTTTGTCCTCAAGGTGACACCTCATGAAGACTTCTTTTCACCCAATATACTGAAGGGTAAATAAATCAGGAGAAATCAAGTTCCTGCTTTGCCCATGAGTAAGGAATCTGCCCCCTGCAACTTCTCCTGGTCTTCTTGGTAGCTGTTGTCCTTTTAATAAACATCGTAGCAAGGCAACATCTCTTTATCATCTCCCTTCAGATTCCAAGACTGTGTGTTGTGCATTAAAGGTTTGGAGCCACAGGGTGTGCCAAAAGCTGGGTCATATGTTTTGCTATGATGTTCCTACTATTTCAGCTTTGTCTGTAAAGGGCAAATGGTAAATCATCTTCCTGAGAGTTAATGGAGCATTTCTGCAACAAGAGGAATAAGTGAAAAAGTTTCAAAAGGGTGGCTTCTCATCTCAGTCAGCCAAAATTCGCCTTTCCTGTCTAGGAGCCTTCCCTGCCTAGGAGTCTTCATTTTCCTTTCATTATTCAGGTTAGTTTTTTCCATGGTTTTCCTTCACATTATAAGCTTTCCTGTAATTCTGTTGCTTCGTTTTCATTTCCACACCCCTTTTCAGCTCTCCAATTATATTATTTTGAACTTTAATTTTGAAACCAGGGTACCTGTCTAGCATCTTTCCAGTGTAGGTTTCTAAGCATTTTGCAGACAGTAATTAACTGAACCTGACAACAATCCTGGAAGTTTAGGTTAGTGGAGGCACAGAGTGCCTGAACGGTCACATACTTAATTAGTGGTAAAACTAGAAAGAGAGCCCAGGAGTCCTGACTACTCATTCCTTGATTTGACCATCTGATGTGGTCTCACACAAAGCTCAGGAAAATATGGATCAGGCTATCCATCTCCCCATCCTTCCTCATCTTATTGTAATTATCCATCCATACTTAATCTGCTTTATTAATGCCAGATACTCCACCAACCTTTCCTGGTTAAGACTCCCTGATACTCAGATTACTGTGCACCACTGTCTTCTGGTCCTACCCTTTCCCTTGAGATATATCTCCCCCTGCCCTCTGTACCATGGTGGAAAATGGAAGGGGGTTATTAATGATTATTAAAGGATCTCCTTCAGCTACCCCAATGAGTGGTCTAGCCAAGTAACTCAATACTGTTCCTTTCCCTGATTTGAAGTTACTCATCAGTGGGGACATCTTTGACTGGGAGATGGCTTGTTGAAACTTACTTGTTATGAGGTTTACAAGCACATCAGAGCTGATTTTCTCTTCAACATGAGCCCAAAGTTTAGAATGTTCCTAAATCACTGCTAAGCATGCTTCTTTCTCAGACATTCTGGCAAGCTTTTATTCATCTCTGACTTCAGGTAGGGACAATACCTTTATGACAGAGAACATGTCTATCCCATGTATTTGCATGTCTCCCGATGTGCTGCTTTCTACATTAAGCATTTAGGTTCCCTTTTGTGTTCTTGGGATGAACTGGGAGCTAGATGGAGGGATGAAGAGATGACGCTGCAGTGATGGGAAGAGAATAGGTCAGTGGGTTCAGAACACTTGCAGATATTCTTCACATCTTCAAAAAGACACGTTGCAGATTACTTTGTCCGCAGTTGCAGAGGAAGCTGTGGCAGAACATGTGACTGTCTCCCTGCCATTGCTTCATGTGATGCCTCCTTCCCAGTGGGGCCAACCTTCCCGAGCCCCATGCAGGTTTCTTGGCACAGCTGGGGGCAACCAACCCTCGCACATACTGGATACGTTTGTCTCAGCTTCTGCACCGTTTCTGGTGTTCATCATCCTTCCCCATGCTGCCATCTCCCTACTAATTAATAAGTGAGTCATCTTCTCCTGTGGCCTCGAAATGCATTCAAACTGTCAGTGGGGCATTTATTTATTTATTTTGTGGTGGTTAAAGGCCTACTCTCCTAAACAATGAAAGGATAAATAAAATCAACTCAGACAAGGTTATTTCACATTCCTAATTTCCAACACCTTTTTTTTTGCTAGAGCCCCATGATGCTTGTTCATGTTCTCCCCCCCTCCCTCTCCCACCGGCTAACAAAAAACAAAATACATTTTCGAATCAAGATAAAGCCATCAAAGAACTAACTAAACATGATTAGAAAGGACCTCTCCTTAATGGGAAAAAAATCATGATTTAGACCTGGCTGCTTTCCAAATATCCCTGTGCAATCAACCAAAGAAACACATTTTAGAAAACAGAATTGTAAAAGTAACTTTGAAGAATCGGTTGCCATGGAAACAGATCTGTAAATACTTAACTGCAAACATTAAGTGACACAGTGATATTCCAGAGCCCAGGATGCCTTAAAAGGATGGTAAATTTCACCCAGCTCTTTAAATAATCAACTCGGCTGTGCTTTGATTTTTCTTCTTTTTTTCCCCTCTTTCCTTTCTTTTTTTCACACTATTCAGTGCAATCGCATCCCTGTTATCAGGCATGTGTGATAATAGAAATGCCAGAACTATTTTATAAAAGAGAATCCTGATCTTTTATAACATGGAGGTAGAGAGGGAGGAGGGGGCACCAAATACAGAGTCAGGGCAACCTGTGGAGTCTGAAAATATAGCCCAGAGTCATTCTGTTTCCCTGTAACTGCAGGGTCAGAAGAAAGTGTGATTGATTGTGGCTTTTCACTGCAAGAAAAAACTGCAAACGACCAGCAATTTCTTGTCATCTGCCAGAGAAGAATCAGATGCAAGGAAATAAAAGGGTTATGGGTAATTTTAATTTAAACAAGTGGGTGCATTTATATTGTGCCCTACCTAGCCTTAAATCTTTGCTCAGACTTAACTCGCTCCCAGGTTCCCCAACACGTTTCAGGTTCCAACTTTTGTAACCTTTGGTGGAGTAAGATCACCTTTCTCCCCTGGGTAGTCAGGGCCCCTTCTCCTTCCTTGTTGGGGAGAGTCCATGCCCCACAGGTTTACCTAGTTCAGTCAGGAGGGTGACTTCATGTGAAAGCCTCAGGTGTTTGAGGGGCAAAACCTTCATGCTAAGATCAGAGAAGTTAACAGCACCAGCCTTTCCCCCTGGGAGAACAGTGAGGGGTGGCTGCTGGCTGCAGGCACTGATTATGGCAACGCTTTTGCAAGCCTGCTTTTTTCAAGATTGTGAATGTGTTGAATTTTCAGACATACTTCAAAAGGTCTACAACTTCTCCCCAGCTTAAAAGGAGGCAAGATGCATCATCACTAGCAGAGTGCTAAGGGTAACTTAAGGGATAGCCACAACGCAGTGCAGACTGTGGTTAAATACCTACTCCCGTCAGATGCCTCTTAATAGCCCTGCTCATCTGTTTGAAGTTTTGGCAACATAGGTTTTGCTGCAGTTTTAAACACAACACAGGTAGAAACTGACTGCAGGTTAATTTAACTTGTAGAAATCTTTTGGGCAAGGTGATTCCTCTTTGGTTTCTGACAGATTATGCTCAGAGCCTATGGGCATCCCTACACTGCTAAAATAGCATATGGCTTTTCCAGAGTAAGGGACTAGGAGGGAGGAGAGGATTTTTTTCCCACTACAACTCTGCTGTTGGCAAGCACTTGGATTTGAACCAGAGATCCTCACTGCTGAGCAACAGCCTGTGAGTATCTGCAAACACGAGTTTAACTGTCGCTTTAGGAGGACCTTTAATAACCTGCTTGTTTTCATCGTTCTGGTTGGGTTTGAGGTTTTCTCTTCCCTGTGGGCTGGCTATGTTATCCTACTGAAAGCTGAGCAGTATTATCCTTTAAGCTGATTTTTCTGCCCAGCTTAGGAAAAGAAGGGATGGGGAGAGGAAGGAAAAAACCGTAGAGGCCAAGGATGCAAGAAAAAACAGGAGGGGACAGAGAAATGCAGTTTGAAAGGAGCCCTGATCTCTAGAGTGATCACCTTTTACTTACACATTTTATTTGCTGGAAGTCTGTACATCTGTAAGAGATTCATCTCTCCTCTGTCTAGTCTTGGGGGTTACTGAAATGAACAGCAAAACAGATAGAGGGATAAACCCAGATATAGATAAGTTACCAATTGATTTATATATATAGATTTTTTTTTTTAAGAGGTGTCTTTATCTCAGATAGCTGAAAAGTTCCCACCTGGATCTCTCCTCTGCCCAGCCTGCCTATCGCTGTCTCTTTCATACATGCCATCTGTCTGGGAACCTCTGAGAGAAACCTGTGTGATCTTTGTGGAAGGAAAGTGAGGAAAAGCACATTTTTGTTTGCCTTCATTCCCTCCTGCCCCCTCCTCTGGGTACATGCTTCAAGGAGATGTGTGTGTGGCAGGCAGAGCCCAGCACAGGGCAGGGAGAGGAAAGGTGGCTCTCATTTGCAAAATCCACGGTGTTTTCATCCTTGGCATGGTGGTGATGAGGTGGGGAAGAGAAAGGGGGTATGGCATGTCACTTCACTTTATCACTGCCTGGGCTCTCGCCTTGTCATTCGGCACTTGCCATGAATCTAAAGAGAGTTTGGCCTTAATAACTTCACACAAGTACTGCATTGCCAGTGACTTTAGAGACGGGTGACAGCAAGCAAGGAATTATAATGAATTGCTGCAAATGCCTTCTTCACACAAATTACAGTTATTTTCCTCTGAGCCTGCATGCCTTACAACATCAGGATTTTTGTTCAGAAGATAGGGTTTGGTGTTTATGTGTCTGGGGAGAGAGACACACATTTTACCATTACACTTGGACCCCTTTGCCCCTTTTTTTCCCCACTGTCTCCCCAGGGTGGGTTGGTTTGTTTGTTTTTTTCTTACAGTTTTGTGGGTTCTTTCTTCATATGCAGTCAGAAAAGTGATTTCCCTACTGAAAGCAGTACACTGCTCACAAGCCATCCAGCATGTTGATAGGGAGTGGAAGGAAGTTTGGCCCTCGTTCTAGTTGCAGTATTTGAATTTGGGGTTAACATCTTCTCCTGTCAGCCTAGTTATACAGACTGGGTTGTGAAGGTCCCCTTCTCCACTGTGGATCATGCCACATGGTTGTTTGGCCACCCTGATAGGTGTGTCTTGATGAAAGCACTCTGGAACTTCATCACTGCATTCATCAGGGCAGCTATTTTAGTCTCAGTAGTGAGCAACTGTTTCTTCAAGCATGGCTTAGCTGCTCAGCACACAGAGTGCCCGTGAAGTTGCCCCAGGAAAGCAGGTTCAGGTCAATTGTCACTGTTGCTCGCAGGTAGAATTAGCTTAGTCAGCCCATGATGCATCTGGGGTCTGGTTTTTTTGCAGGAAAGAGGGTAAAGGTCTCCCAAATACAGCATGAATTCCTTTAGGCTGGTGCTCATGGCCCACACATGGCCAGTATATGGCCATTTCTCACTTCACCATTGTAGTCTTGTCATTTTCTTAAACAGATAGTTTGAAAGGTAGTGCAGCTAAGCAGTCCTAAGCATTTCTAAGATGGAATTTGGCAAAGTCTCCACAGATAGGTAAAAATCTGCTAAAATGACCTTAATGCTAACATGTAGAAAAACCTCTCCATCTTAACGTTCATCCTGGATCAGAAAAGATCTCTTTACTAGGTTCAGTGAATAGCTACCCTTGGGTTGAGGGCAGCAGAATGCATTGCTTTGTCAGTCCCCATGCTGAACAAAAGACTGGAGATGTCACTGTTCAGGTGTCTTCTCTGTGCATGGGTTCAGGAGATTCCAGTGGTGGATACATGCCACACAAAATCGAGAATTATCATAAGTTAAGGTGTGAAAGAACTGCTCCACAGTCACATTGTGCAGTTCTGCAAAGGTCACTTCTGTTCTTGCTGAGCATCTTCCAAAAGCACTGGAGTAAATGCGAT
Source organism: Porphyrio hochstetteri (assembly GCA_020800305.1). Lineage (NCBI taxonomy): Eukaryota > Metazoa > Chordata > Aves > Gruiformes > Rallidae > Porphyrio > Porphyrio hochstetteri. Next base: position 83,355,596 of record CM036938.1, on the reverse strand, counting down.
TTATTTTGACTGCTCTGGTTTTTGTTGCAGCTTGGGAACATGAGTTAGTTTCTCTGCATGAGTCAGAGTTAAGACTACAGTAGCCTCATCAGCTTTAGGTATTTAAAAGAATCGCTGACAAGTTTTGATTGAGATCACAGGTCAGCTGAGCTTTCGGACAGCTCAGGCAGCTCTTACCTGATTTACTCTCCCTCAGTGTAATCACCCATTCAGCGATGCCTTGCTTCAACCGTTCAGTTCTTAGATTGGTTTTAAAAGACATTATTTGTGTTATTGCCCGTGTTACTTGTTTCGTTAGCAGCTGTCATATATCAGGATCAACTAAGCAATGATAACGCATGGCAGAATTATTTAAATTATACATGGCGTTATTCTTAAGCAGCTATAAAAAAAATAATAAATATGTGCCTGTCATTCAAGCCCATGCTATCCCAGAGGTGTACACCTGCTGCTGCTGCATCTCAGGTGCATTCAGGACAGGTATTTGATATCCTCCTGCTTTCATTCCTCCTCATGGTGGTGGGTTAGTCCTTGGGAGGGCTGTTGTGACACCGGGCAAAGTCCAGTTACAAAGTGCCCTGAGAAACAGGGGGCTGTAAATAAGTATTATTAAAGAGTGAGCTATCTGAGTAAAGGTGCTGAGAGTGGCATCCTTGCAGCTGCTGTAGTTCAGTGTGTCTTTGAATTGCCACCAATGTGGTTACTGGCAGGGAGAATCTGTTGCTGCTGCCGGCTCTGCAGTGTCAATGCAGTTAAAGGGACACTGCCAAAATGCGCTACCTCCTCGGGAACAAAATGTGAATTACAAGTAGTTTCAGGTGCAATGTTTGCCCTTGAGTATCCCTTGCTGATTTCTGTTTTCTCGCAAACATGTTTTGAAATGTCTTTTCTTCCCTTGCTGCAGTGTGAAAGCAGCAAGGGAACACGACTGGCTGTCAGTCGCCAAATGAGTGGTGCAAAGTCCACCGCTGGTAGAAAGGTGATAGTCTCACTTCGGCAGTCTCCCTGTATGAAAATGCAGGACGATGGTATTTGATGTTATGCACCTTGTCAACAAATTTATCAATTAAGTTTTGAGGCAAGGAAGTCATCCTCAGGCAGTACCAGTACCTGCTCTTACAGAGCTTTCCCATACTTTCACTGCTGGCCTTTGTCAGAGATGGGATGCACTGCCACGCATCCGTGGTCCGTCCCTGTGCATCTATTCACAGGTTGTGAAGTATGGCATCCTTATTTCTTTACAGCTATGTCAAAAGCTGAGCTGGGTACTTTAGTGTTCTGCTCACAATTGGATTGGGCAGTGCTAGCAGTTAAAAAGGTTGATATTTAACTTGGAAATGACCAAACATTACTGGTACTGTCTCACAGGTTTTTGACATTGTAGTTACTTTTGTCTGTGGTTCTAAAATCAGCAATTAACCACAATTTTCATCTGCCATAGCCTTGTACTAGTGTAATCACACTGGACTGAAGTGTGGCCACATGCTCTAAGGTTATGGAGATACCAATGCTTGTGAATAACTATTCACATTTTGCGCTTCTCAGGGTACAGGGGAGGGGCAGTGTTGGATGCAGGGCTGGCAGAGCTGTATCAGGTCAGCTGATAGAGGGTAAGTGATCTTGTGTGGCACCAAAATCTCTAACACAGGAGTTAAAATTCACAGTGTTAATATTGTCTGTATCAGGTGTGAGCACACAACTGTATTTACATCATTGAGCTACTTAGCATTGCCATAAAGTTCAAGCTTTAACACTGGTTTTATGCAGAAGAATAGAAAATAGATTTTCTAGAACTGGGCATCAATCCTATATTCTATCTGAACCTTAGGTTCAACCTGAAAATTTTTGAAACACGGTTAAAGCATCCCAAACATCAAAGACATTTGAAACAGCAGTATATAAGATCAGCACTTTGTTTCATGTGCCCAGTGCTTTTGCAGTCCTTTATCTCACACCATATACCTCGTTACCTGCATGTACCGTTTAACCAGGGCCTCACTTAAACACCTTAACCAAGCAGTATTATTCCTTTAAGAGGGCAACTGATTCCACCTTATTTTAAAACTTCCTAAATGAACTAAGCAGAAGTAGATATGTCCTCACAGCCCTCTGCCTTGCTCTAGCAAAACGAACCTAAATAGGAAAGCTGACTTAAGCAATTACAGTTTTGTCAACATTTGGGTTCGTCCTGAATTGGAATGAAAACGAGGAATATAAAAACCTATCTTGGCACAAGGAGTTTCAGAAACGGTGAAACTTTTTAGTCTGACATCTTTGATTGAAGAAGAACATTTAGACTTTTCTCAAATTGAAATTCAATTTCCAGGCGGCCAGACCTGAGCTGTCGCAGTGCCTCAGGCAAATGCTGTGGATGGGGGGCACCATGGGATTTGTAGCCTGGCAGGGGAGCCCAGCCCTGTGAAGGATGGGGACGTGAGACAGCTAAACTATTGCTCTAACAAGAAATGGCTCTCAGCACTGTTATTTGAATTGTGGGAAGATTCCACCTTCATCAGAAGTCCTTCAATTACCTTTTTTCAAACAATAGAAAATTATCCCCATTTAAAGGAGAAAATGATCTGTAGGTTTAAGAGAGAAAAGGAGACATTTGACCTAAAATACATCCTTGAAAGGTAGAATTAAGTGTTTTTTGCATAAATTTGAAGAAGAAAAGGGGAAAGAAAAAAAAAAAAAAGAGAGAGAGAGAAAGAAAAACCCCAAACCCCATTTGCTGTATTTGATATAGCGTTTGTTTTCAGTTGGTTTGACCAGCACCCTTCTATAAAGCACCTTGTCTACTAGGTTTTAAGACATTAATGGCAAGGAACACAACTTATTTTCTGTTGCATAATTTATGATGATGTGTTATTACTAATTAAATGCAATAATAATAATGAATGCAGTCGTCAGGCTTGAGCAAAATGCAGTGACTTGAGCAGTTCAGGTTCCTTCATTTAGACTTCCCTTGTAAATCTTTCCCTTCAATAGAAAAAAAAAATACCCTGATGTCTCACAGTTTATTTTTTTCCAAAGTGTTTTTGTTCCAAAGAGTTACCTCTCACCAGAAAGACGGGCAGGCTTAGTCTGGGATGGTGAAATGATGAGTATTCTTTACAGAGTGAGGAGCTTTGCAGTTGTAGATATACATTGTACATAAACACTGGTCCTGAATGCATTAGTTCAGGAGAGGGGAAGGAGCTGTATTTCACGTATGTGAGGTTCTTGAATCTAGTGAAAGAGCAGTAATTGGAAGTGGATTATAACACCTGCCTAGCTAAAAGCCTGTTTTCTTTATAGGGGACCCTGTTTTTTATTTCTCCTTTTAATTCCTTCCCTATTTCTTTTTCATTTTGCTATTCCCAAGATTAGGCAGAAGTTGTAAAAAAAAAAAAAGGTAAGCATACACCTGCTGCCATGGTGACACTGAGAAGTGCATTGTTCTCTTCTACCTTCTCCATGCTGGCTTAGCCAAGATTTTGACACCAAGCAGCCAGATTGGTGGTGCTAGGGGTGGCAATAAATACAGTAAGAAGAAAGAAAAAGAGCAAACATGTAACTTAATGAACTCAGTGTTATTCCTCTAGTCCCTCAGAGCAAGTGAGAGGAAAAAAAAAAAAAAGGACTTTGTGAAGGGATTTTAAGGAAATGGGAAGGGCACGAAGGAAAAGGCCTGTGTGGGTTGGAACACATTTTTAGGATGTGTGGAAACACAGATTTGCAAAGGAGAGATGTATTGCATGTTGTCATGTGGATTTTCGAGAGAGAGACAGATGCGTATGAGTAGCTTCCCTTCTATCTTCTCTTCCCACTGTTTTGCTGAAGTCCCATCTTCCACAAGGAACTGTACAAGATGATCCTGATGTTGGGATGGTAGAGCAGGAAAAACGCTCAGTCCTAGATGGAAATCAGACAGAGGCAATGTTTGCTTTGAATGAGAAAGAAATAAACAAAGAGGACGAGAGAGAATCTCGGGTGCTTTGTTAATTTAAATGTGTAGTAGCACAGCAGACCCTGTACTTGATGTCACTGATATAAATTTCAGGCCTTTCCTTCTCAGAGAGCAACAGGGAAAGAAACAAGAAAGGCAGAGGTGACATTTAACCTTTTCCTCCCTGAAGAGCAGAGGGAAAGGGCTGTCAGATGCCAGGAGGTCAGAGGAGCTCTAACCATTACCTCCTAGCAGTGGGAGGAAGCCTCATCCCCACTTGTGTTTTGAACAAGACAAAGAGATCTTGATGGAAAGAAAAACCATTACATATCTTACTGTAATGTATTTTAAACGCCTTTATTTATCAGCAGTGGCAATAACTTCCTGTTGGTATCAAGGAATAACCACCTAAAGGTAAAGAAATCTCTCAGCTGACAGTGCATGGGGTCAGGAAAAAATTCTCCTGCTCTCTCTGCCTAGCTTTGCATAATTGATCCAGTGAATTATGGGAGTGAAATGGGGAGATCACCATCTTCCAAGGCAGCAAGCTCTGTCTGGGCAGAAGACAAAGACCAACACTGTACAGTTCAGTACAGCAAATTCTGTTGTCTTTTTTAATACTCATGCTATTTCAGCTGCAGAGACATCAACCAAAACCCAGAAAACACTAACACAGATAAGTCTACTGCTCTTTGCCAGGCTTTATCTCATCCTTGGCTAAGATAAATTCTGATCAGTAGTGTAAAACCAGACTCTCTGTCTTGAAAATGTTTGCTGACAAACTGAAGAAATTAACTCAATTGGGTCTGTTCTTTCTAACCACCTTTACACGCCGAAATGCTATGAAACATACCTAATATGGCCAGTCCCTGACTGTCCCCACTCTTCCTTCTTAGTTTCTAAAGATAGTTCAGCTAGATTCAGTTTATCACTGAACAGTTTCAGTTGGAAGTGATCTCTGAATATCATCTGGTTCTGTACCAGGGGGGCTTGGAGCGCTTGTTAAAGTATGAGGTGAATTACTAGAACTATGGAGATGGGACCCAGCTACACTTTTACTGCTTTTGCTGGTGGTTAGTAAAGAGTAGGATTCCTTGTCACATATCTCACACTTTGTTCAGAAACTAAAAATGCTGGCTGCACTAAAACAAAATTTCTGCCTTCCTATTCCTGTAAAGTGTGGGATCCCAGAACTCGGTGGCAGACAACAGCAGGATGATTGCCTCAGATACTGAAGTACGTGTTTTTTCAAGCAGAGGATAGGAGGTCAGTGATAAAGGATAGGTGTGGACTGCAGGAGCTCATTGCTCGTTAATTGTGCTTTGCTTAAGCCATGTGTTGACTGAGATATGAGAAGATGCACATCTGGGCAGTTAGCAAAACCCAGTCCCAAAATGATGAGCCAATTTCCCAAAATCTTTCCTCCTAGAAATGCAATTACATCCTTCACCCGAGGTAACTATTCTCACAACCATGTCTTCTGTACTTGTATGACCTTTCCCAAGTGCACAAGTGGGGAACAAAGACAGCCTGGGCTCCCTTTGTCTTCCTTGGCAGGCTAGGGAGGAGGGTAACCTCTGGGCTTCTTCACATTAAGCTTTTGTCTTTGACTCCCTGGGGATCTTGGAAAGCCCTGAAACAAGTTCTGTGCTCCACCATCAGTATTTTTTTCCACTGGGCATATGAATTCCCTAACTATTATACAACTGACAAGGGGAAATGACACAAATCTTGGCATTTTACAAGAAAAAGCTCCAAAGCCTTTCACAGTTTCACAACTGTGCCAACCTGCAGATGTTCAAAAGTGATGAATAAAGACCCCCCTGAAAATCATAACACACATGAGCTTAAAATTCATTACTTTGGTATTTTCTTTTTCAGTGGTTAAATGTGTGGCTTCTTTTCACTTCTTTGGTGGTTTTCAGGTCTTCAGGGCCTGAGAATTGGTTTAAATTTTCAACCTTTTTTTTTTGTTCATGGCAGTTCATGTCTGGAAAGGTGTTTTTTAACTGAAAGCTGTGATTTGCACACATAACAGCAGAACTCTGGAAGGAGTTATGGATCAACTCAAGATATCCTGACACTCAAAGCAATTGCTGGAGTTGGTAATATGGATTCATTATTGCTCTTTTAAAAACTAGTAAGTATGGTTTTAAGGATGTTAGAAATTCAGACAGTGGGGGAAAAAAATCTTGATAAAAGATGACAGTAGCAAATAACTGGTCCACTATGGCAAAGATGATTCTTAAACTGCTTAAGGATTTGTGGGAAATTATTTTCCATGAGGTATGTGCTAGTCATCTCTTTGGTGCCTGTATCCCTGAGGAGGATATGCACATCCTCTGAAGCGTTCAGAGATATTTGCTGTGAATCCAAGCCAGAATTCACAGAGTTTAGCATCAATTTTCTTTAGCTCTAAGCAACCTCTCAGATGTAGTTCACTTGCATTCTAAGTGCACAAGGCAGTGGCCACTCAATGAACCTGGGGGCGGGGGCTGATGAAGATTTTTTTTTTCCATTTTTCCTCACTGCTAAAGAGAAGGGCTCCCTCATGTAAAATGGTCAAAAATCATCTGAAGAAGAAAAGACAAAGCCTATGGGACATACTGCAAAGAGACCTCTGAGAGGACCCAGTGGCTTAAGAAATACCCTTTGAATGATCAATTCCCTTATGTTGTTCATTGATTTTCTTCTGGTTTTCCCTTATCTTTCCTTTCCTGTTGATATCTCTTTAATTGATTCCTGATTACAGATTACACCAGTTACAAACTGTTATTTGTCAAACAATGGAGCCAGGCTTCTCTCCAAGGCTTGAGGAAACACATGCAGCTCTTGATAATTTCAGGAGGTTCAAACTGAACAAGCTGTAGAGAACGTAAGATGATCTGGTGGTAATTGGTAAAAAAGGAGTCTGTACAGACTCTTCTTCAAGCAACTACCTTGTTTACACTCCCTGGCCTTTATACTGCTAGGAAATCCTGTATCCTGCAAGAATTACAATGCAGTAGAATCTGCAACTGAGTTCAAAATGTGCTTCTCAGACTCATTATCAACTCCAGCTCTGTTTGCAATGCTTAGCATATAAATTATTTAAATTAAACTAACTACATAAATTATTCAAGTTTCCCCCCCCTTATCTTTAACAGACACTGCGGAAAGTTCTGTGCTAGTGGTGTTACACTTCACTGCCAATCAGATAGGAGTCCTAAAGGTATCTCACAACATTGAGAGTGTCCAAATGACCATGAGACTCTTAGGAGGCAGCTACCAAAAACTGAATGATAGTGAAAGTGGAACAGTTTATCACCAGTGAAATAAACACGGAGTTACAAAGGGAATTACAGGAGGGATGCTTGTTCTGGAATTGGTAGAAGGTAATCCTGTTAAATTCCTCCTGTCTTGCCTTTGAATGCACCCACAGCTTTTTGTTCCTTCTATGGGGAACCTGGGTTGGTCAACAGCCACACTGTGAGCAGCACTAAGGGACTATCCCATTATGAGGCATCATCCTGACCTGGGTGCTTATGCCCTATCAAAGGTCTTACCAGAATGAACAGGAATGTGGTCTTCATGTCTACTGTCTTCCCCTTTCCTGTCATCTGCTGTATCAGGTTCATAGCTGAAGTTCACAGTGGCTAGAATGAAGCTCTGACTTGAAGGCATGTGCAGGCAGACGGTTTCTTTGGGGCTTCAGCCAGGCATCTGGTTTAGGTATCTAGAGTCGGCAGGTATGGGTCCCAACTCCAAGAGGACAATAAATATGAGAGCCTGCTTTAGAGAGAGAGGGTTGTCAAAGGCTTATTCCTAGGCAGCCATCAGAGAGAGGCAGCAATGAAGTTTGATTAGAGTAGGAAACCTGAACAGAACCCTTAGTTTCAGTGGAACCTGACTGAATTATTCTTTAAACACGGATCTTTTCTTTCCTCTTTTATTCTTGCTATTCTCTTAATTTCACATCTCAAATACAATTTAAGGAAGCAGCCTCTACCAGGTCTCCTGATTTTGCCCTGATTGATTTGTAAATCTGTGAGGACATGGTTGAGTTAGATTTCTGATTATGCCCAGACATTGTGATACATCACAGCTGTGGGGTTTGTGGGGGCCATATTTTAGCTGTAGGGAAACAAATAAATTCTTCTGTTCATCGCAGTCCCCATGGACCCTCCATGTGATGGTTCAATACCAGTCTAAACAATACAAGTTAAAATCCAAGATATTGATGGCTACCTGCTTGGTCCTGAGTTAGTGTAGCTATCAAGGACTGATATCAGTCTAGGGTGCAAGGGAATAAGACAGAGAAATATATTATGAAGATATTTACTTCTTTGAAGAATGTACGGTTGGACATAGCTTGATGCCCGTTGAAAGGAGAGGAGAGTGCAGATCATGTAGCAGGAAGACATGATGTTAAGAGGGACTTGCTGAGACACGCTGTGAAGTGTCAGAGAAGAGCCCCCTTCATTGCATGGCTCGAATCATCCTATAAACCAGGCAGCAGTACCACAGGGGAAGGTGTTTTGCCACTTCAGTGAATATGAACCTGCTAGAAAGGCAGGCCCAGGGCTCAAATGACCTGAGTGTGATGGAGGGAGCAGACTGCCACCCTTGTGATTTCACAGAGAGTCTCATGATACTTGGTGTTTTCCAATTACCCACAACCTTTACAAGCATTTGTGCATATTAACAGCCTGATTTTATTTTGTTTTGAAAGGATAAAAATTTACACCTTGATCACAGAGTTGTGGAGAATGACTGGCAAACCTGAACCTGCAAAACATGGAAGAGCAGAAAGAAAAAAAATATTCCAAAGTAATCCTTAAAAAACAAAGCAGAATGAGAATAATTTTAATCCATTCTCATGATTCAGGGCAAACAGAGAGAACAGAGCCTCCTATCTCATTTTTCAGCAGTTTGGGGTTGCTGAAATACACGCGGGTGAGAGATATGTCATATTCATTAAAGATGGATGCGGCATGCTTCTTTCTTTTTAGGCCACCCAGAGATGACATTCTGTGTGTGGTGATAACTAAGAGGATAAGACGAAGTTTCTATTGGTTTCATGCTTGCCTGTATTGGACTAGATAGACGTAATCACCCTGGAGATACTGTATTTACTTCTCCTTCCTTATTTACTTTATTTCTTTTATTTCACTTTAGGGGACTAGGCTGGAATTGACATTTCTTTCTCTTCAGCAGCCGCCTCCTCTCTCAATGCCGGGTCTCTGGGCACTGAGTTAAGCCAGACAGTGGAATGGACCTGCTGTAAATAGTGTTGATAAATTGGGTAGATAACAGAGTGTGGCCTGGTTTACCCCAGTGCACAGAGTAATAAAAAGGAGCTTCTGCCTTCGAAAGGTCATCGTATCGACAAGGGGAACAATTGTGGGAATGGCAGTAGTGAGACTCTCGTCACTAAAGCCACTTTTGCACAGGAGAAGCTGAAGGGATTAGGCCTTTTCCTCTCTACCCCCACCCGTGAGGTCATGTGATTTAATGGTGCTGAGCATGACCACAGAACTGAGGATTCCTGATGCGAAACCAGTCTGAGCAGCAAGGGTACGACAATCTCTCCTGAAGGAGCTATTCCCAAAATGGTCAACAACCTGGGAGATGGTGCAACTTGGCCAGATGGGGTAGACACCCCCCAGGACTACTCCAGTGGTCCTCAAGTGGTTTGTTACCTCATCCTGTATAACCAGGAGGCCCTAGTGAGAGGGATGGGATGAGGCTACCATAAACCGTAATTCTCCCTCACAGTTCAATGGTTTCATGTGCTAATTCAAAATTGGTGCCTTTTATGGTTTCCATATCTCAGCTTATAGAGGGGAGAGAAGTGTGACAATCCACTCAATAGATATCATTGAAACAACATTGTGGAGGCGCCAGATCACTTGTGGGTCACAAATGTTGCGAAGAACTTGTCACGTGCATTAATCACATTACAGGCACAATGGAGATCAACCAAAGCGATAGCTCTAATGGACAATTAATAGTCTGAGGACACTTTGAGGAAACCTACATTCAGAAGTTGCTCCTGAAAAAACATGCCTTCCCCTTTGAGCAGTTAGAGCACATGTTGCATATTCAAAAGCACCAAATCCAAGATCACAGAACAGAGGGCACAGTGAGGTTGTCATATGCTCACAAATGAGGCTCTGACTCAACTTGCAGACCTGTTCATGGTAAAACACTTTTAAGCAGCTTTTCAGTCAACGCACCCAATATGAAGACTGGAAATTCCAGTCTAATAATGTCTCATTGAAAAGCCAGGCATCCAGCTTACCAACTGAATGCAATGGCCAATGCCAACTGGCATCAGGATGTGATATGATTAAATAATAACTGCTATTCTGAGTCATATCAAAGTTTCATGTAGACCTGGCATTGTCAAGTAGAATATACTTAGGAAAAACTATCAGAATAAAGTGCCCGTATGGTTATTTTTGCCCTACTCTTCCAGCCTCCAGCACTTCAGAAGTTCCAGGATTCCTAAACCAAACTTGTACATAAAGCACTTTGTGCATCAATGGCAAAGTATCTCTAACGTGAAGACTTTGCTATTTAGTGGGGAATAATGTTTGCTCTCCCCAAAAAGCTAAATAAGGATGGTGAGGTATTGATTCTGTCATTTTATTTCAAGAGTGATGCTGGTAGTCTATTAGGAAAGGGAGTATTTCTCAGTAGAATTTCTTAGACCTACAATGCATTGTAGTACCCTGATGTTATTACACCAGAGATACTTTTCTGAATGGGGTAGCAGTGGATTTTGCCACTTTATCTGTCTTTTGACAGTGTACTTGGCTATAGTACTGGCTTAATAGTAGATTCCAGCAGCACTTGTGGCCTGCCCCCAGTTACATGCTGAACTCTGTTGATTTTTTTATAAATGAGAATGAGGTTTTTGGGGCATTCCTATTTTACATTGACAATTGGTCCATACGGAAGACTGGAGTTTGATGGATAATCAATTTATGTAATTTACTACCATTCCAAATGCAAAGTGGCGTGGATTTGGAAACCTCAGCTAGATGGTGAACTGTGGGGAAAGGGTCAGGTTTGTCTGGAGTGGGGGATTGTAATGCCTTGGGAAGATGACAGCAAACTGGCTCAGGGGATGGCTAAGTAAGACCCAAATGTTGCCCTTTCAAAAGGCAATCTACTGATTTAATACCCATGTTCCTGGATAGTGGTGTAATGAAGCCCAGAATGGCAATCCTTGATTTGGCCACAAAGCAAAGTCTTCCAGGGAGCCAAGACCAGGTCATCAGATGGCAAGAGTTGCACTCCTTGCAAGAAGCTGGTCCCCATCCAGTTCTGACAGACTCAGCCAGCCTATGCCATCTGGCTGGGATAGCTCCCCAAACACAGAGCAGAGCCTTTCTCAGAGCCCCAGCCACATGGAGGGCATATTTCAGAGGGCTGGAAACGGTGGTGACTATAAAGTGCAGTAGCTTTTTGGCTCCAGTGGCCACTTTGTCACAGATGTTGCTGTAGTTAGTTGTGATTTCCAAGCACTTCTGGAAAGCAAAAAATGATTTAGTAATCACAAAAATAATAGCAGAAGCAGAAAAATAGAATTGGTAACCGCCCTCCTAGTGATTAATGTTCTTCCCCTCCCTTCCTCCTGAATGCAAAGCACTCCCCTGTATCAGCAGGATGATCTGGACCTGATTTCCTCTGAAGTGAAGTTAGTTCGGTTCAGTCTTGCAGGAGGGTCTAGGCTCTGACTGACGATGGGAAGTGAGATAATAAGGCCCTCAGCAACTCACCCTCACCTCAGCCTCATCCACTGGGCAGGTATGGGCTAATGCATTCGGCTCCTATTGCCAAGCAAGTCGGGGTTATAAACATGATTTTCATAATTAGGTTTTAACATACGTAGAAACCACCCAGCAGCAGTAATAGCTTTGCACCAGAAGAGCCTTAAGACAGAGGAGAACAGCTTCTCTGAAGTGTTAAGAATCCCAGCACATTTATCTTAATAAGTTTTATTACAGCCTGCCAGTTTAAACCTAATGACTAATTTATCGTATAAAATACCAGCAATATATTTTTTGATTTTGCTAATTAATTATCTCAAACAAAGGTGATATTTATAAAACTGTCCAGAAATGGTATGTGCATTAAAATTGCCTTGCAGCAGGAGATGAAATTATTACTAATATGGGATCAAATTATTACTGTATTGACTTAGTTACTTTATTACCTCATAATGGATTTCTTCATTATTTTCCCCGGGATTGTAGCATTCATGATTGCATTAAAGTCTGTTAATCTATGCAAATATCATTAGGAGCTACTAATAACCACGGCAACTTTCTTCAATTTCAAGGAATGTGGTAAGTACTCTCAACACATTGTTACATTCTGTTAGTGTGATGGGATTAACTCAGCCCCTGAGTCCTTGGGACAGCGGGTGGGCAGCAGAACCCTTTGAGCCTTTTCTTTCTTGAGGATAGATGAGGTGGAAGGTGGGATGAGGGGCACCATTCCCAGCTCCACCTCTCTAGCCCTGCCTGATGTCAACTGACCCACCTGTTAGTCTGCAGAAGGGCCATGTCATACACCTTCCCCCTTTTTTTCCAGCTCCACTTATCCTCAAAACCTATAGCTCACACCTGTGTGTTCAAACTGCAGTGGGAACCAGTCGTTTTCTAAAGGTCAAGGGACAGGGTGGTGACTTTTCTGTGCACATGACAAAGCAGAAGCAAATGGGGTAGGTCAATTTTCAGCACTGGGCATAGCTTTTTAGTATCCCGTGTGTGAGCTAATGTTTTCACACTGATGTTTCAGAGGCGCTCAATGAACCATTTTCAAGAGGGATGAGTTTGCTGCAGAGCTGTGAGTGTGTGTGTCTGCGTCTGTATCGACCACTTAAAAAAAATGCAGGCAAATATTAAGCCTTGAATGTTTCCTTTTCCAGCAGCACTAAAATCTGAAAGATGCATGCATAAGTAGAATAGGTAAGGGGAGTTAGGTGTGCAGTAATAAGTACACATCTGTTGAATGGTATAACTATTTATCTCTATCACCGATTAGTCCTGTTGCACACTTCCCATGCTTGGATAATGAGGTTATAGACACCTTTGTAGTAAGGCACACAAAATTAAATAGAAGAAAATCAGATTAAATTGGATCGCTGAATGACAAGGACGGAGTTTCACCTCCTTTACCCATATCTGACTATCTGTCTAAATGATCTAGATCCACAGCTTATGTGCGAGCAAGACAATCCCGACAGCAACTTTCTGGCAATGATTTCTAACTGATCAGTGCTATATTATTCCTGCAATATTAGGGCTTACTCTGCACTCTCCTGTCATTTCTGAATGGCACCTGAAGCCTTCTTTTCAAATTGACCTTAGACTGAAATCAGTTTAGGTCCAATTATAAGAGCTACTGAACTCTGGGTGCCCTGTTTTGCTCCATCAGCATGTGCACCACAGCTGAGAGGAAGACAGGCTTTGAAAATGTTAAATGCTTCAGGTTTTGACACAAAAGGTGCATTCTGAACTATAAACAACCAAAACAGGCTTGAGACAGTGTTGAACAATCCTAGAGCCCCAGGGGTTCCTAGCAACCTTCTCTTACCCCTTTAAATAGTAACAAGGGTCTCCTTCCCAAAATCTGAGTGTTTTTTTCAAAAAAAAACCAAGAGAAAACTCCACCACACTGCACTGCCACGGTGCTGGAGCAAACCGGTGTTGGGCCAGTCATTTGCACCTCTGTAAATGGATTAACAAAATGTGATTGTTTGGCTGTCAATCTGCATTTGGCTCAGAGGGGATAATTTTAACTCAGAATGTGTTAAAAAGTAATTCCGTAGATGGAAGCAGTCCTGGACCCCGTGAAACTTTCCACTTTTGTGCTGATGAGCTGACCTTGTTTTTGTTAAATAAAAAAGTCCCCAAACAGTGTTCAGGAAGAGAAAAAACAGGGAGAATCCAGAAAAAAAAAAAAAAATCAAAAAACCTACATTAATTCGTGTGCATTCTTGCCTCCTTTTTTTTCCCTTTTTTTTTTTTTTAAAGATGAGTGGTTATCCTTCATGGAGAGAGGAAAAATAAAGGGGGAAGCAAGCCCATGAGAAAAGCAGGCAGTAAATTAGATGGATCGGTTGAAGCTGTTCGGCATTAATTGCATTTCAGGATCACCTGGGCCCCCTCTCCAGCAGGCAGCACAGCCCCTGTCTGCTGGGCACTATACAAGCGGTGAACAAAGGACGGCAACAAAGCCGCATTAAGGGCTGTATCAAGGGTTTCTCCAGCTAGTTTCCTTTCCCAGCCCGTTGCAGGATACAAGCTCATTAATTCTCTGAGTTTAGACAGGTTCTGTCAGTCAAGACTCTTCACAAAACCGCTGAGCGAACCTCCCAACTCGAACTGGTTGGGAGTTTTGAGACTAGAAACAAAGGGTATTTTTTTGCCTATTATTTTCACTGGACAAGGGTCTTAATTTGGGAAAAAAATCTTAGGTCAGCCCTGCCAAGGGGTTATAGTAGATTCAGACGTGAGGAGCCAGATGTGGTAGAGGGGTAAATATCTTCCAATTGCTACCTGAAGCATTCATTTGGAAGGGTTTGGGTCACCCCAAAGGGTATTTTGGCTTTCCTGTGCTCTACATCCCTTCTATGCTGGGTGGAGAGTGTACCGGCTTAATGCAAAATGAGATATAAAATAATCTGCCTTGGACGGATGGGAAAGTTGGAGGCAAGGCTTTCTTCTTATTACTTAAAGCTGGCTTACTTGGAGTGGCTGACATTGGTTTTGAATAATTTGATACCAGCTAAGAAAAGGCTTGCTTGGGTTTCTAGCTCTCCATCTAACTGGGTGGCTTTAATGTAATTCAGAACTTAGAAAAAGTCTGTATTCTGGTGGTGATCCCAATGTTGTCATCTTGAGCCCTTCTCAAACAGCAGTGGAGGGACGTAATTTTCCGGTGTAAATCAGAGGAGTTCCATTGACAGTACTGATTTACATCATCTGAGGACCTGGCTTAGCTGTGTTATGGCAGTGATCTGCACTGTCTAACCTCCCTGAATCCCTTGCATGGATTGTACACATCAGTTAACTTCAGGCAAGACTTTCTCACAGTTTGTGAATGCTAATTGCACTTCTATGCTGCAGCTTATATTAAAATTAATATATAATTCCAAAAAAATAAAGATAATTGAACTGACCCAAAATATAACCCCCTTCCTTATTTCTTAAGCACTTGAGTTTTAGCACAAATCTCTTTTACTGCAGGGGCTTATGTTGTGCCATCAGCAAATGCAAAGAGCAATTAAACATTTAACATGATCACAAGGAGAAGAGAAAAGCTGCTGTTTAAATGCATCAAGGAAAAAAAAAAAGAAAGAAAAAAAGCACCCAGGAAAACAGCCCATTGGCTCTAATGTAAGACTAAGAAAAATTTGCACTACAGTCAGTTCAATTCAACAGCTTGCTTTATTGGGAATCTAGTATATTACTCTTAAAAGGAAAATACCTACTTTGCTGAGCTCCTTAGAAGGAATTTCAAAGAATCCTGATGCCACAGAGATGCCAGGTAAATGCAAATGCTTTCTGAAGAGTGAGCATTATGATTGTCACCTTCTCTTTGTTGTCCTTAGTTGGGAGGGTTACCTGGAGCTTGGAGAATATCTGCTTCTGGAAAGGACTGCACTGCTTTTCCTCAAAAGGCAAGAAGAAACAACAAACTTCAAAACTCAGCATCCCCACTGACATTCTTCATTTTTCTGTTTTACACATTTTCTTATTCTGCTAAAGGCACGTAATTCAACCTATGAGTCATCTTGGTTAACGTTGCTGCCTATACTCAAAGTATTAATAAGAGGAATTAGTCCTGTTTGTCAGTCTGTCTGTGAATGAGAGATGTGGGATTAAGTCGCTAGATGATATTTGTTTTCCATAGCTTATAGAGAATGTTTATTCAGTTGCCATAAGGACATTAGGGTCACACAGCTCAATACACAGCTTCAACAGAAAAACTGCACTATATGGGCCCATTCCTGGGGAGTGTTGAGTCCCTGTCACAAAATGAAGAACCTGTTTTGACATTATGGTTGTCCTAGGAGCCTGCATTAAAAATGTCCTCAGAGTCAGTTTTGCCTGCACAAAGGCATCACAGATAGCAACACAAGCTTAAAGAGTCTTCACTCCCTGAGAAGGGATGGATAGGGACAACAGCATCGACTCTATCCTCCAGGACTGGTGTCAAACTGTCAGTCTTAACAAAGATAGAGAGGAATTTGGGGGGGAGTAATTTAACAGAATTTTTCAGATGTCTTTCATGGGATCCTACCATTCCCAATTTAAGCTTTTATCAAGACAGTCTTTTCAACTCTGGTGGGAGATACAGGAAGCAGACAATAGCCAGAAATTCAGATAAACAAGTACTCAGGTTGTTCACACATATTGTGGGGTATGGGGGTACAAGCTGCAGTGATGACCTGTTCGGTAGTGTCAAACACAGGGCAGCTCTGCAGCAGGGAGCTGGTCACCAGGGAAGCTGCCAGATCCCCAGCATGTGAAATGGTGGAAGAGCAAGGATCCGAACTCCATTCTATTTCCAGACAGCATCTGAGTGTTGGGAAAAGGACTCAGTTTCCCCCTGCTCTGAGGTTCTTGAAGGTTTAAGATTCAGAGTGCTTCACATTTTAATGGAAAATTAATGGTATTCAAATGTTTTTAGTTTGAATTCAGAGAAATTAGGAAAACTTCTCAAATATCAACCACTATCTGCCTGTGAAAACATTTTCTCCACAGCTCTTGTAGTTACACCTAGGCTCAGGCATGCCTGTGACACAGAGAGGATCTCTATTTGCCATCTCAATTTTTTCTTGGATTGCAATATCAGACACAAAGCAACATTTTCGCTAGTAGATTGTGCCACTAATACAATAAGGGTCTAATATATTAATGAATAAGGATCTGTAATATGCTAATATTTCCACATCACATTAATATTCTATTAGACTAATGTATTATTATGCTAATAAGTCTATTAAAAATGCAAAATATAATTATACGTTCTGTATGGCTCCACTGTTGAAATCTGATTCCTGCCCTAGACACACTTGTGTGTGTATTTCTAGAAATTGTATTACCTGCTGTGAAAAGTTAACTTGATCTCTACACCTGATGTATTTCATCATGCACACCAAGCAGCCCAGCCAGGATTTCCATACCTCCACTACCATTACCACATGAAGCTTTAGCAGGTCTGCATTAAAGAAGGAATGTAGAGGCAGGCTTACAGCTAAGCTTTATGCAAACTTTCCTCTCTTGCCTTACAGGCTGGTATTCACATTTCCTTTCATAAAACAGCTGGTTGAGAGGGGGCACTCCTTGGGGTGGGCACATTGGGCAAGAAGGGTCTCATGCACTTAAACCCCAGGAAGTCAATCCCCTAATGAAGGGTGGTACCTGAGACCTGTCAAGGATTGGATTTTAAGAGATCCCTTTCTCTGTAGTGTTTCATTTTGGCAAGTTTAGGCAGTTCGCTGTTCAGTGTGGTGTTTGCACAGTTTGTTCCATAACGCCTAATTTCCCCTGACACCACCAAGGGAGCTAAAGCCACAGGAGTAGCTGGCAGTGACTTTCCCCAGAGAGGTAGTCCCTGATACTGGGGCACTTTGATGCCTACATCCCGCTATGGTCTCAGCCCTGGATATCCTGCTCCTCTGTCAGTGTTGAAAGAGAATTTGCAGAGTGCCTCCCACTTTCCATAATGTATCCACAGTCCTGTGCACTCCTGAATAATGGCATTTGGAGGAGAGGTCTCCTGCAGTTCTTTCTACCACAGCTAAATGTTCACTTGATTGCTTTTAGATGGGCCAATTAAGAATGAAAAGGGAAAGTGAGCAGCATGGTTTAGTTTGGTTTTGTTTTGTTTTAAAAATGTCACCTTCACCAAGTTTATTAACAGGAGCTCAGAATGAATATTGAATCTTCAAAGACTTCTTTTGATAAAATTTAGGAAAAGAAAGTGGAAGGACATGTCCTTCCCCTTGTCCCCATCAGGATAACTCACTGCCCTGTGTCAATGTCCACATCCTGTGGCACCAGTCATTTAACAGATGTTGCAAGGGGCATCTTTAGTGAGAGAGCAGGGGTTTTGTTGCTTATCTGAAGATCCGTTCACTTCCTTATTGCCACTGGAAAGAGGCAGGAAATTGAATGGAGAAAGATTCTGACTAAAAGAAATCATTTCTAATGGTGAGAAAAGATTCAGAAGTGGGTGTCAAGGAAGGGTGAGGCTCTCCATCTCTAGTGGTATATTAAAAATGAGAGGAACACAACTGTCATTAATAGAACAGTCAAAGCTGGTCCTGCATTGTGCTGGAAGAAGTAGACCATTTCTACAGGCTCCTGCCAACCCTTTGCTATGGTTCTGGCCCTTCTTTCAAAGGCAATAGACCCAAGGCTTTGAGAAGAGTTTCTTAACCTCATAGACCTTGGGGTTTGCTTGGTATCTGCACAGCAAAGAGGTCAGGATGGCACAAAATTTCCTTTAAAGGAAGTGAAGAAGAGGAGGAACAGTTTACAAATGCTTTATTAGATTGGGAGGTATGCTCAGTTTCACAGGATTTAAGGCTACTGTAATCATCTACATGCTTCATGAAACTGCCTTGTATTGCATGACCTTGGTCTGTGGTGGATGCTCTTCCTTTGCAGGAAAAATCTTGCTCTCAATGTCAGTGAAGGCATTTCCCTGTTAGGACAAGGGAAAGAAATCCATGTCTGGAGAAGTTAAAATCCCTCTATTCAAGCACTTTTTTTACAGGTATTAAGTATGATATATATGCATGAGTGATATTTTACATGTGTTACTCTCCAACTCAAATTTGTCATAGCAGAGTACATGGTGAACGAGTTTGGGACTCAATTACATATAAGTTGAAATAATTTTATTTTTACTGTACCATCTAACTCATCTTAATTCCAAATTTCACTGTTTTCAAAACAGCAGTGGAATGATTATTTACTCAGTAAAGATACACAAAGCATTGAATTCCCAAGTTTGGTCAAGAGAACAGGAAGCTCATATTCAAACTTTTATACTGTCCATATTTTCAACTTGCTGTCAGTGTTCCAGCAGCCCCATAGCAAATTCTATTTATGTCATTGTCATTATTACCATTATTATTTTAATGCATAGCCTGTGCACCAACATCTCCTGTGGATTCTCCAAGATGAACATCAGGTGGTTTCAAGCTGCTTCATCAACTTGAGGTTCAGTGGAGCTACACTGATTTACATCAGCTGAGAATTTAGCCCAAAGTCCCTATTGAAAGTGACAGAAAGCTTTTTGCTGGGCTGTTTCTCCCTTGGAAAGATAACGCTTTTCACAGCAAAGCTGTTATTTGGAATGTTCCCTTATGTAACAGCACTGTTAGCAAAGTAGAGAGACTGGAAAAGATGAGGATGCTAATACGCATGGAAAGGTTCAGGGTGCTGAAGTGAGCAACCTCTTCCCAGCATGATGTTGTTCTGTTATTGAACAAGTCCACACAAATAATGGGTTTTTAGGGAAATCTGTTCTCCGGTTTCTGCTGGTATATTCAATATCAATTTGTGTGGAATGCAGGTTTAAATGTAAATTACCGCTCCTTTTGATAGCCTTTTGACTATGCCTGTGTTAATCTGCCCAGCAAAAATCTCCCTGTCCTGACCCCGACCCATATTTCTATTTCAATACATATCTGCAGTATTCCTTTTTCTTCTTTAATCACAATCAGGATAGGAGTTAGTCAAGTTGAATCTCTTGCTGTAAATTTTGTGCTATTCCTTGAGCTCTAGCTGTTCCATCCACAAACTGGCATTTGGATTTTCCCCTTTTTTCAGAAAAATGCATGACTGAAAACCCAGAGCTCAGCTCACTCTTAGAGATTAAAATACATGAAATCTGAACTGTAATCACGTTTCACATCTCCAGAAATACCAGGAACTCCTGTCTAGACTGTTCAATGAAAACAGTGCCTCCCTTTTTTCTACCCACTAATTTGCAATGATGTGCCACCACTGTGCTGCCACTACCCTGTGAAATATCCTGACTCTCCTGCTACCTTAGGATCTCTTGCGACAGTCTGGGTATCTTCTCATGCTGTCTTATCATAGGACAAAATACCTCTCTGTCCTTCCCATATAACCATAGTTCTGTTGGATTTGTTCATAGCTGTTTCAGTGGTGGTATTTGTTGAACCATCACCATCATCAAGAAGAGCATATGCCTAAAGAGCATGAAAAACACCAAGGAAGGTTCAGGTTAGAAATTAAGAGAAGTCTCTTCTCAGAAAGAGTGGTTGGGCATTGAAACTGGTTGCCCAGGTTGGTGGTGGAGTCACTGTCCCTCGAGGTGTTCATGGGAAGATTGGTTGAAGTACTTAGGTACATAGTTTAGTAGGTAATATAGGTGTTAGGGGGGGACAGTTGGAGGTCTTTTCCAACCTTAATGATCCTGTGAAAAGCCTTTGCAGGGAGTGTATGGGTGTGCGTGTGTATGCATGTGTGTTTGGGGGGCAGGTGTTCCGCATCTCTTTCTTAAAGCCCAGCTCAGATATTTCTGTGCAAGCCCCTGAAGTGAGAGTTTGCTGCAGGAATTGAGAGCTGCAGAAGCCTGGTAGCTCACTATCAATCTGTGAGTGGTTTTGTCCTCTTGGGCTTGCTTCACACCAGGATTAATAAGCAAAGATTGGCCTGTAAAGCTTACACAGATTGCAATTCCCTCTTCTTATAAAGCTCTTCCTTTTGACAGAGAAGCATTTTTTCCCCTCCAACTTTCTCAGCTTTTCTCTCTCTAGGTCTAACTTTTCTGCAGTTTGAATGCAGGCATGTGTAAAAAATCAGGGTGAGAGGATTTGCTCTCTAGGCAAAGAAAACACCGGAGGTTAATTAAAAACAAAAGGAAGCATAACAAACAACCCCCACTCTCTCATCCTCTCTACCCACACGGACCCTTCAAACCCAAGGGTTCAGGCAGGAGTGGAGTTAGCCAGGACCAGGATGGAGGCAAGAGCCCTGGAGGAGAAAAAGGGTTTGTAATCTTTGAACGAAAGAAAGGGTGGGGGGGAGACCATCCCATCAGTGTAATCCCAGTGGCAATTTAATCTAGGCCTGTTGTTTCTTAATGAGTTTTTATCCATCTTTAATTTGAAGGGTCTTCTTTCCCAAATGAAGGCTAAAATGGCAAGGGGGAGGGGAAACAGAATAGTAGGGCAAAAAGCCAGCCCTCTGGCAATATTTCTTTCTTTTTTTTCTTTCTTCCTTTCTTTCTCTCTTAACTGATTGCTAAAAATCTCTTTCTTGTACTTATCTCTGTCCTTTTACTATTAGGCTTTTGTTTAAAAATACGTGTTCTACATGAACACAGGGAAATAAGAACAGCTGCATCAAGCCAGACCATCTATCCCAGTACCATGTACCCACAGAAGCCAACAGCAGTTAGAAGTATAGGAATAAGAACGAGATACAGCTTACTTTTCCAGTGATGTAGGTTCACAGTTTCCTTACTGTTAGTTTCCAAGGGTCGATTTTTCACCTGGGAATTTCTCTAGTTATATATTAGCACCCATGTAAATTTTTAGCATTTGCAATTCCCTACAGCAAGAAGTTCCAGGGATCAATTACACTTTGGGTGAACAGTGTTTTCCAGGTGTTCATTAGTATGCCCACATGCTGTCCGCTGTTTAATTAATTTAGAAGTCACTACAGTTAGTCATCAATAAGCAATTGTAGATGTGTTTTGAGCATGGACAAATGAATTAATAACTATGTATGTAACACTGTCATTTTATTTCTTTCACCTTTCTAGAGTTGTTTTGGGGTGGGGATTTTTACTCTTCCCCTTCCTGCCTCCCACTGCCCCCATTTGTGCTTGACTTCTCCCATTTCCTATGTGCGTTGCTCAGACATGGAAGGAGCAGACAAGAGTCTTGAATCAGAAGAGACAATTTAGCAGAAGTCTCCAAATACCAGATGAAATTAAGAAAGCAGATTACTAACATTTGATATAGTGCCCAAAATCATGTTCTCTGTGTGAGCAAGGCAGGAAGCCCAGAGCTGGCTAGTCCAAGCCAGAGAGCAAGCAACTTCACACCACTTCTCTCACTGAAAAAGTTAAAAGATTAGAAGAGAAAGAGAGAGTGAGAGTGTAAGAGAGAAAGAGAGACAAAGAGAGAGAGTGAGACACAGATTGAGAAAGAAAGAGAGAGAGAGAGAGAGAGGACGGAATGAAGGAAGGGAGGGAGAAAGGGGGGAAGGAAGGGAAAAGGAGAGAGAGAAAGAGAAAGAAAGAGAGAGAAAGGGAGAGGAAGAGAGGAAGGAAGGAATCCTTATATATTATTACTTCAGGGAGCTAGGAAGATCAGCCAGAACAGAAAGCTACCTTCCTGTTCTGGCTTATATCTCTTGAACCACTTCTAACTAGTTACCTAAAGACAGAGTACTGTTCAAAGGGAAAAGTCAGAATGTTGTGAGGTTGAGGAATAGATGTGCCAGGGGCAGGATGAGCTTGGGTTCATCACAGACAGAAGTCCAAGCCAAGCTGAAAAGCATGGAAGTCCATGTGGTTGCTGGGGCTTCACACTTCTCCTCTGTTCCCTTTTTTAACCATACACATACCTCCCATTAGAGAAGCAAACTTTGAATGAAATATTTTGCACATCTCTACCACTGCATTACATCCCCCCGGCCATGTCTTGACAGGCTGCATCAGTCAATAACAATGCAATATTAAAGGGTAATGACACAGCCATGCAGAGTAATGAGAGAAAGCAATTTCTCTCACTATTTAGCCATTTACCAATCGATTGAATTCAAAACCATCAAGTCAAAAACACAGGGAGTGGGCTAAGTCCAAGAGGGGCCCACATGTGTCCCTGTAGTGTAGTGTAGCAGTTCTGCTCAGCTGGCTAACAAAAAAAATGTCTAAGCAAACACACAGAGTTAAATTCTGCTCAGAGTGTAAAGACAGAACAGAGCAAATGAAACAAACGTGGACTTATACAGTGAAAACATTATAAGTAATGAGATGGAAGAAGGTAAGAAAGAATTATTTGGGTCCAAACAGGGAGCATCAGTTGAGGCATATGTGTTGTTTCAGCAGAGTAATTAATACAGGTGTATCTATTTCTACAGACTCTGTCTCAAGAGTACAACTCTACTTTGCAGTGCTTCCTCTGAGAATCTCTACAGGCTCAGAAAACATCTGTGCTTCTCATGAGCTGCCCCCAGAGAAGATTAGGATGGACAAACTTCACTTACAATCAGGCAGAAAGTGAAACCCAGATAAATCCTTAGATTAAGCAGCAGAATAAGAACAGAAGCCTACCTGTAGTCCTTCCTTGCGAAAGAGAAGAAGGACTTGGATCTGATGCAAGCAAAGACTGAAGACCAGATGTGGTCAGGGAAATGACATTTAGAAAAAGTGGGAGACAGATTTTATCCATTCAGTTTTAAATTGGAAATGAGGGTGAAATCACCAAATTACTGCTCAAAAAGCAGAAGGACAAAGTCAGTGAGGACTTCTCAGCTGAGAAGTGAGGTGACTATTTTGGCTTCTGCCACTAAGCAGCTTCAGGCTGAGAATGATTCTTCTGCACCATCAGCGCTTCTTATTTGCAATGAAGGTACTGATATTCCCTTCTCTAAAAAGCAATGATGATGTCCTTTCCTAAAACAGCTCCTAGGATCTAACAGTGTTTCAAAGGTATTTACAAAATGGACCCTGCAGAAGTTATATAGACCTTGGAGCAGCCCACCATAAAGGTGGTAAGCTCTGTATCTGGCTGGTGGTCACATGGTGAAGTTCAGCTCTGCTGAACCACAGGCATCCTGCGGATCCCGCATCCATTTTCTTTTCTTAGAGCTGTTTATAGGTGTAATCCTACAACTACAAAGTGTAAATCCTGCACAAACCATAGCAATTATTGCAGCTGGAGGGCTCTGGGTGGTTTTGTAACCTTTCAGCTCTGCTTCAGCTGCTGCAAAGCTGGAGGGGAAGGAAGAGAGGGAAGGTAGGGAAAGGGGTAGAAGCTGGCCTCTAGGCCAAAATCTTGATTGAAAAGGCATAAGACTTTGGTGCCTCTTGAAGGGGAAGGGGGCACTGGCTTCCTCCAAAACCACTTCCCCTCATGAGGTCCCCATATGCTGGGTGTCTGAAGGGGAAAGAGGTGTGGTGAGATCCAGCTGAGATCTTGGTGTGGCAGCCCAGGTCACAGTTCAAAGCTGACTATAGCTGTCCTAGCTCACAAGCAGGTCCCTGTGGCACACAGTGGCATACTTTTGTGGGGTCCAGCAGCCACCGGGCAAAGGTGGGACCAGCTTGTGCCTTCCCCTGCACCCTGAATAACTGGGTAAAGTGAGAGCTCACAAGGAGACTGACCAAGCTGTCAGATACACGGAGCTGCATTCCAGGGTCAAATGGTCCTTTCTGGTCTCATAGTTCAAACCTCAGCAAAACCCCAAACTATCACATGCAAGTTTAAAAATATTTTATTTCCATTTTCCCTTTTTTTTTTTTTTCTTTCCCTCTTCTTTTCTTTTTTTCCACTGAGATCAATTAGTGATAGAACAGGGTGGAAATCTGTCCCTTCATTTTGGAGTTTGGGACTTGGCTCATCGAGTGTCTCCAAATGCTTGACTGCACCAGCGCACCTCTGCTGCTCTCTCTGGCTTCTTTGGTGGAGCTTCCAAAAGGAGACAGGATATGTGAGTAGAGGGAGGGCATTTTTTAGCCAGTGGAGTGTGATAATTTCTTCAAGTGATGCAAAGGAAGAGCTCAGAAGCAGTCTTCTGCCAGCATTGCTGCGTGCAGGGCATGGTTTTGCCCAGGGAGTGATGCCAGCACAGAGCAGAGGGGGACATGAGTGCATCCCTGCAGTCTCCTTAGCTAAACGGGCTGCTCACGCCTTGGGATGCATCTGTGCAGCACCTAACCCAATGGGGCTTCTAACTGCGACCATAATAGAAATAACATATAGTAATAAAGTAAATAGACAGTAAAACTGTCTTCTGTAATGTTATTCTCCAGGCTAAATGAGATGCCAAAAATGAACAAACAACCTCCAAGTGATATTAAAATGTCTTTCACTTTAAATAATTTAAGGGACATACTAGTGAGAAAGATAAGGAAACTTTAAAATATATTATTTTTCAGCCTGATGGCCACTTCCCCAGACTGATCCACTGAGGACTCATTGATATATCCTAGGCTGAAGCAGAGCATTTTAATAAGTTATTGGGATAAAAAGTTGCCCTCTTTATTTTGTTGGGTTTTTTTCTTTTGGAAGTTTGCCTTTAGAAAAACTGGTTTGGTTTGAGGGGTTTTGCTTCTGTAAATAAATTTCCTTTCTCCCTCCTTCCTTCCTCTCTTCATCCCTCGCTCTCATCATCCCTGCCCTCAACCTCTTCCCTTCATTCCCTCCCTTCCTCCATCCATCTCTCTCTCTCTCTCTCGCTCTCTCCCCCCACCACCACACGCCCCCCTTTCTTTTTTTCTCTCATTCTTTTTCCTGGTTCAAAAAGCCCTAGACTGTCTCCTTGAGTGTTAAGGACAAACTGGCAATAATTTATGTTATAGCATGATATGAAAAAAATTACATTACACTATAAATTATAATATGAAGGGTGAAATGCCAGGAAGGATGCCAAATGCCGGTAGAAGTCCCATTAGACAACAGAGTTCTATTGCCTACCGCTCCCCACAGAAATCTTAGAAGGTTTGTATGATAGTGTTTGCTGTGAAGGGGGAGATGCTGGAGGGGAGTGGGGGGAAGAAGAAATATAATATAACAGATAAAATGTATAATCAGTCAGCTGGAGATAGGAAATGTTTACTAATGCCTAAAAAGAAAGGTGACTTCTGTACAGAGCAACAGCAATTTCAAATTTGGCCACCTGGGACATTGTAATGCTGCCTCAAGCTGGAACAGGGGCTGTGGGGAGGAGGATGAGGAGATGTGTGTGTTTTGTGCTATTATTTGAGGGGCTCTTGGATTTTATCCTCTCAGAGAAGTCTCTTTAAGAGTCACACAGATCCCTCAGGCTTTCAGGTAGCCCTTCCCATTGAGGTAGAGCCAGGGGTTTGTTTGAATCTATGACAGAGTCTGTCTGAAGCCATGCCATGCTTTGGCGGTTCTTCTCTGGGAACACAACTAATTAGAGTTGGAAATTAGGAAGGGCTCTCAGAAGAAAATGGCACCAAAGAACAGATGGGAGTCTGGATCCCACCTCTGACCTTATGGTGTGGAGTGTTGTTCATGAAGTCAGATGGCTGCAGAAGCACAGGGGAAGGGTGGTTTCATACTTCCTGCCCTACATTTCTCTAAATACTCACCACTAGCCAGTACCTGAGAATGTTTTGGGGCTCATGGTCCATGCATAAGACCTGTTCCTCATCTAAGAGTGCAGAGTATCATACAGCTGTGCAATCCATCCCTTGTTATTCAATTCAGGCCGTCTAAAAGTCTTCACATGCTGTCCTTTCACCTGTTCTCAGCCTACAAATCTGCCTCTCTCTCAAATGTAATGACACCGAAAATATATGTTGGGACAAATGAACTGTTTTGTGCAGTAGGCTATAGACTGTCAATACAGAGAGGGTCAGGTTACTCTGGGGTGGAACAGCTGGTGATGGTACTGCTTCAATTCTATCTTTTATCTGGTGGAAAAACTGTTTGGATCCAGAACTATGAGCCAAATTGTATAACATTGCAATGTAGGTGGAGAAGCTAGAGTCCTTCCTGGACATCAAGAAATAAAATGCTATGAGTCCATTATAAGAAAGATAACACTTTGTGATGGACAGAGAATATGTTTATTTTCCTTTAAAGATAAAAGAAACAAAAGACAGAGAACCAAATTATTATTTTACTTTGAAAAAAACAGCAGAAAAACCAAAACCATACCCAACATCCCAATCAATGGAGAGAAAAGCAGCTTTGAGTGCCTTATTGAACTGACCTACAGAAAAAGCTTCAGAGCTTCAAGCCCAAACAAGTCCCTGATAAGATGTGAAATGCAATGGAAAAATCATTTAGAGAGAACAACAGAGAAGCTGATTTTGCTCTAGTTTTACAGGTTGGTTCAATAAAGGTTCCTGAACTCTCTTTTCTGTGTAATTCTAAAGAAGGGTCATTTAATTAATATATTTATCTGGAGGTAGAAAAAAAGAAGAGCAAGGGGAGAGGAAAATAAACTTAAAACAAAGATTGTATTTCACATTGAGTGTTGCAGGGCTTCGTCGAGTCCGTCTAGCACATCAGCCCTCTGGGTACCCACAACCCTTCCTTCTGCACAGTTGCTCTCTTAGCTTCTTCCTTTAATTTGGTGTATAAATTCTCACAAAAATGATGGCATTCAGAGAGGAAAAACACTTCCAAGCACATTTCTTACTCATGTTTTCCTTCTTTAGCTCTTTGTGATTCATACGCTGCATTTTCAACAAGCCCTCCTGGTTTTATGAGAAGTTGAAAGACTGCACAAACATTTTATTATCTCGCTGCCAGCCTCCAGAAGAGTATCTGGCAGCGTTCAGGGTACCCCCCACTGTGGGCTTGCGGATGTGAAGCTGTGGGGCTCAGTCCTCAGCGCTGCGACATCACTCATCCCCAATCCCTGCTCCTGTCTTTGCTGTGCAGCCCATCACCCCCCCACTCCCCGGGCACAACACAGCTGTGCAAACCTCAGCGGGTTGCTGAGTATGTCCACAGCCTCCAGGGACCTCAGGCCAGAGCTGTCTCTCCATCTCTTCACATCTCTCTCTCATGCAGGCAGGACTGCTAGGGGGACATGCACAAAACCAGTTCGTCTGCCTTTGAGTTTTGGGCAGGGGAGACTGTGCCCATCTCTCAGCACCCAGCCTGACACACTGAATGGGTGAGTTTGGTGATAAAGACCTGGTATCTCTGTAAGACTCTGCTTAACTTGGGCACCAATGTCTCTCGACATTACAGCAGGTCTAGTCCTACCTTGAAGAGACAAAAGCCTTCTGCAGCCCCAAGTGGCCTGCACAGTACCCCATGCAGTACACTACACCTGATCATAGCCAAGAAGCTATGCAGACCGCTGTTCAGGAACTACAGTGATAACCATAATAATACTGGTTTGCATGCAAGCATAGGGTGAAACGCTGGTTTTATAGTGTGAGGGCCCTCTGGTGTCAGTCACCATTCGAAACCCATGCTGGCGAAGGCAGCAGCGCGTCTGGAGCTGGGCCTGGCATGTTTGTGCACGTGTTATAAATGGAGTTATTGGTGCCATCTGTGTTCCTGTAGCTTTCCCATGTTATTTGTGTATCGCCGAAGACCGTTTTCCCCCCTTTCTAACAATATGTTTATAAAAAGTGTGTTCTGGATAGAGGGAGGAGAAGGGTTAACAGAAAAACTTTTCAAAGTGAGAGGGAGAGGGGAATCTTCATGCTCTTGGGGAAATCAAACTGTGGAGAAATGGGGTAAAAAAGCTTTCTTCCCCTGCCCCACCACAATGCGGTCTGTCTCCAAGAAAAAAAAGGGAAAGAATTTTTTTTTTTCATGTTCTTCCAAATATCACTTCTGCTTGTCACAATATTTATAAAAACCCTCCTGCTATCTCAAGCTGCACAGCCTTTGGCTCAGGTTCCTGCTTATGCAAAACAGGGTCATAAACATGTCACTGTGTATTTGATAAATCCATCTTCCTCTTGTCATTGTCACCAAGAAGCTGAGATGACGGGAGATTACTCCGTCAAATCGCTGTGGAAACGCCTGCAGAGTTTATGAATTTTCATAGGATGTAAGTCCTCTTTAATGGGAAGTGGGGCCCAGCAAAAGCTTACTATTTTTAAGGAAAACCACATGCATCTGTGTGTCTGCATCTGTGTGTGTGAGAATACACCGCATGACCGAACTTTTACCTAACGCACGTTAGGAGTTCCGCCAGTGCATCCCATTTGAGAGCATAGCTGTGAGTTTGTGCCCATTTCCCTGTAACTATTTCTCCCTCTGTGACCCCAATTCACATTTATATTACAGCTCCCTTAAGCCATAGTGAATGTGTAAAGGGGATGTTAAATAAGTGCAAATGCCATTAGAGTGTATTTACTGATCTAACACATTTCCTGTGAGCATTTTCATTACCATGTTTTGAAATGCTTGTCTCTGCCCACCCCCACCCCCACCCCCAGCCTCCTTTTCCTGTAATTTAGTGAAGATACCAACCCATCTTCAGTGAGAATTGCCTCTATGTCAGGGTTCAAAGGCCAGCTGGCTTTCTCTTTCTGTAGCAAAGCATAAAAGCAAGCAAGTTTCACAGTTTTCCAAATAGGAAAAGTGTCCTTTTCTCACTCCTCACTGGAGTAAAAATTGGCTGAAGGGATTATGCTCAAACTTCAGCTAAGTAGGAGAAAATAGATAAATATGGATGTTGACCTTCAGATAAGAAACTCAGTCGTGCAAGACACTGAACAGGGCTGAGAAACTGAGCACTGCTCTGGTGGCGCAGTATGACGTTCAGCCCAGGACCGAGCTCCTCTTGGGTGGATGTCAATGCATTATGGTGGGATGGCCAGCTCATGGAGACAAATCAGAATAGATCTGGACTCTGCTTTGCAGGATAAGGAGATACCAGATAAAGTACTGCCTGGAAATCACAAGGGTGGTTGGGAGAATGGACTTCCAAAGATCTCAGGCCCAGACGCTCTTTCAAAGCAGGGCTGTCACCCACATATGGTCAGATTAGCAATGCCTTGGTCAAACCATGTCTCAAGAGCACATATACAGAGCTCTCACAGAAATACAGTAAGATCAGGTACCTCAGTCCTCTTCCTCCTGCCTCCCTTGTCGAGCTGGAGATCAGGAGAACACCTGTTCCCGTGGTCCCAGGACAGAAGGGATCTCCAGCTGTAGGGCCACACAGAGAAGCTGTGCTGAAAGCACCACGCTGGGCCTGCGTAAGGAGAAGCGTTGGCAGCCTGTGTGGTCACACCAGAGATATCCCTCCACCACTCACACAGGTACTGCTGGCAGCTGTTCCCTGCACCAACACCGAGCTCAGGACAGACTGACAGCTGTTTGGAGGGGTGTTTGTGCAAATTCCCACTGCCATCCTCACTGCTGCAATTGTACAGCTCTCACCTAACTGGGGTAGCTTAGAGCCAGCTCTGCTATCTAGACTCATCTTTTGGAATTTAACTTTTATTTATGATGTCTGGCAATGTGTCCTATGACCCCAGAGCCTTCTCTTCCCATTTAAGTTGTTTTGCCTTCACTTTCCAGCATGTTCAAGTAGTTCAACCTCCTGCTGGGGCAACAGTATGAAAGGCTTTTAAGCCAGTATACCCCTGTGTTACACTGCTGTTATTGCAGCGCTAAGAAAATCAGACCCTCCCCAAATAGCCAAGTACAAAACTGCAAAAAGGGGAGGACAGAGATGTTTCTTAGCATCCCGGGGTGTAAAGGGAGCTAACCATACACGTTCGACCCTCATTGCAGCAGTTACTGCAGTACGTACAGTATGTACCTCACTGCAGACATTGCAGCATCCCTTCCCTGGTATTTTAAGATAGTGCCATGCATTTCAGCAGTCCTCAAAGTGTTTTAGAGATTGTGCACACTGAACTGCATTAACAAGCCATTAGGAAGTGGAGCAAGACTAAGAGGAAAAAGAGAACTCTGGCAAACCATTACCTAATATCACAATTCCATATATTTCCTAGAAGCTGCTGACAGCCCTGTATTTTTCATTTGAGGTGAGGGCATACAGCAAAAGAAAGTCTAATAAAAGCAAGACTGTAGTCTTGATTTGGCGCTTAAAAAAACCCTGTTTTGCAGTGAAGGCTAGGATCCCATCTCTTTGTTTTGCAAGCAAACAGCAGCTTATCCTTCTCAAACTGAGTGTTCTTATTTTTGGAGGGTGGAAGTAATTTTCAGGGTTTACAAGAGAAACCTATTCATTAGCTTATAAGTAAAAATTAATTAAAAATTTAATTCTTTAAGAAATGTAACATCTGTGCTCACATTCTCTTCATCCAAATGATGTGAATAAGAGAATAGCTCAGATTTCAAACTTTCTGTATGGTTGCAGTTAATTGAATTCTTATGCTTGGGGTATTCTTGAAGAAATTAGGAAGTAATTAGGTTATGCTATTAACAATTGTATCTAATTGATCTGATGGTATAGCGAACAAACAGGCAGAGTTCAACAGCTTATTCAGCTCTCAAGCTTTATATGATCTCAGAGATGATGCAACAAACCAGGTCCCTTCCTCTGTCATGAATTTGCTTGCTGGGGTTCTGTTGGCTGTAGGACTTATGTCACTTACTTTGGGCCAAGTCTACCTTCTACTATAGTCTGCCACTGCATGCCACGTTGGGCATATCTGCTTGGGAGACTTTGTATGGCCTTGCACCTTTGCACCACGGCAGCTTCTCAACTCTGCCCACAGCAGCATGTCCCACAGCTCCTTTGGATGGCTCTGAACCCAGTCTAAACCAAGTGGGCAACTCTCAATGCACAAAACAACTCTATGAGTGGAAATGGCTGTCCCAGACCTTTGCCCGCCACTAACCCACATTACCCAGTCACGAAAAAGGCAGTCAAAAACTAAAGGCTAAATTTGGCGGTAAGGTTTAGCTGCTCGCATGGCTGTAGCTTTGAGCAGCAGTTACAAATCCAGTTTAACAGGCCAGCGCTCTGACTCTTTGCATTGATCCAGCTCACCGGTGGATTTGTTCTTAAAGAATGAAGTCAAAACTCCCTTTGGCTTTGCCAGGGTCTGGCTTTCACCCTGCAGAGCTACAAATCAATAGAAGCATTGGAAGCCAGAACTCACTGTAAATGCCTCTGAAGGGGGAGGTATGGAAAATGCAATTACCCAGAGAAGGAAATAACAAGGCAAGCTTTCTTTTTTTTTTTTTTTCTTTTTTTTGCCTTCCCTCTCTTGCTGGAGAGTAGTATCCCAGGCATAGACAAGAAAAAGTATTTGGAGCAATTTATAATTCTTCCAAACCAAAGTACTAAGAATGCAGAAATTTTCTTACAGACAGAATTACAGAAATGCAGATATGACACCTTAGTATTTTTCAGTCTGTTCAACAATGTCACCGTTATTATAAAAAACCATATCGCTAAAAGATGTGATAATGTGGGATTAGAAGAACATGACTCAGTTATTTGATGGTGTCACCAATCATCAGCATTAGTAGTGTGTATGGCACAACAGTTCTCTTCAGGTGCCTTAAAATTTAATTGCTGTTCAGATTATGATGGAACCCCTTTAAAAATATTAAGTCTCAGGTGTATAGTCTTTAATTTAACATAATTTTAATAGGGAGCATGGTTTCTTCAATGCATTTCTGGTTTGCATTTGTACTGCATATTGCAGGCTGCTGCCTTGGTGGTGGTGTTCTTCATCCAGAGGTAACCCCACTTTGGTCCGTCTGGAAAAGGAAAGAGCATGGGACAGGGTTTTCCGTACATACATAGCTCAGTTCCTGTGTTTAAGTGCAGCTATCTCTGGGGTTAAACATGACAGCTTTTTAACAACTTTCAGTAGTGAAGGATAGCTCCTGCAAGTCAAACTGATTGAGGGCTATCTGACAAGGGAAAGGGGGAAGCAAACACCATGAATTATAGATGGCAATCTGTCTATTTTACCATTACGTAGCCACAGTTGGAGCAGTTTCATTCCTCTTGCACCTCCCATTGTGCAGTTGTGACCATTGTACATTCATTTCCATTGTTTCTCCTTCCACATATTGTACAGTCAGACCCTGCCTCAACTGTAAATTCAGGTTCTGTTTGCAGGAGATACATCCATGGGCTCAGCTATTTCACAAACAGACCTAATAGCTGTAGTGTGCTCAGATGAGCATGATGGGTAATAGCAGAACAGATTGAACTATATTGTCCCAGGAGTTCATATATTTTTATACACTCATAGGGTACACATCATCTTGCTATGACAATGAGGCTAAGTCAAGCATCTCGGGAATGCAATAAAGCAGATTACAATACTGTTCTTTCACTCATTTTCAGTACACTTCCCCTCCCACTTTCTTTTAACAACGTTGATCAATGCCTGGCTACTTTACACCCAATTCCCAAATCGTGGCTTGCTCTATGCTCTCCCACCACCGCCCCCTCCACACAGACATTTAGCTCTTATCCCTCCTGAAACAGGCTTCCATGGAGATAAAACTAGGAATTTGTTAAATATCAAAGAATGTTAAGGACATGAATTTCAGCAGAAAAACTCCCAGCAAGTCAGGCTTAAAAGTAGCAAGGTTAATAATTTTTTCCCTCCCCAAGCCACATCACGTTATTAAATGAAATAAAGCTGACGAAGTATGTCATATTCAAATAGCCAGCTTTTTAATTTACTGCATTATTATTTCCATACACCTTTCTCATGCTGCCATGCAATGCAATTAAGCGCTGGATTTTCCCCTCAGACACAGGTGAGGGGCTTCCCAGCACCTCAGTATGATCTATGGATGTTCCTCCAGAGAGTGAAGACGTGACGCCATCTGGGTGAATCACAGGCTTAGCCAGAAGTTAGAGGAGAGCACTTATGTCCTCTTCCCAGCCTGTGCCCACCTAAGTGACAGCAGCATTCATCTCTCATCATCTGATGCTTTGCGCAGCTTGTTTGCTTCCAGTTTGGGCAGAGTAATACTCAGTTCTCATGGGCATCAAGCAGGTAAATTGGCCCATGATTTTCTTTGCTGGTTTCCACTGTAGTGTTTCCCGTCCCAAACACGTAAAAGCAGGAGTCAAGCTTTGTAGAAGGACAAAAGCTGCTTAAAATCTTGAGGTGTTTTTTGACAGACACATATGGCATTCTTGGACTTTGTATCATGTCTTCCCTTATCTGTTATTTTTTTTCGTTCCTCCAAGAGCTGAGGAGTAGGGGTAGAGGGAGGTCGAGTGATTATGGTGCTTTGAAACTTAGTATAAGAATAAGCATATAATGCTCCCTTCATTACAGGATTGCAGGTGCTAGTTTTAAGAAAATTCACCAAAAATGATAAAATTTATGACAAGGTAAAATTTACCACTGCAAATGACTCTCCATACAATGGCAAAGTCAATGGAAAGCTGAAATCCTTTGTTCACACAGGGCACAGCCTCTCTAGACTACAGACCCGCAAAAGCTGGATAGACAAACTTTTGTCCAGAACAACACAGATATAGCTGATCCTGTCTTCTCACAAGAAAAATGAGCTCTTTCTAGGTGCCTTCTAGCCCAACAGTTGTGACAGTCTGTGCACTCAATTCCACTTTGCATTCAGATAGTCTTTCCTACCTTGAAAGATCCCACTGAGTGCAGCAAACCATATATAAGGAAACACATCTTCCCAACACTGACATCCGCCCGTCCCGAGGTAGCCACAAGCATCTATCTTAATGACCCGCAACACCACCAGACAACAAATATCAGAGAAAGTCTGAGATGATGGGCTGGTGTAAAATGAGCTGGAGCAGGCTCTGTATAGATTTACACCAGTGGAAAGTCGGGACCGGGGACAGAAAATCGTTACTGTGTGCGATGGAAAGTAAATGTGTACCTTGGAAGGCCAAATACTGGATTGGAATTGGAGATTAATTGTAACATAGATAGAGCTTTAGAAAATGTATAGTAACATACAATCATCTTTAATGATATTGACTCCTCTCACAAGGGTGCTGTGAAGCTTCATGAGGGTGTAGCAGTCAGGCATTCAGAGATGCTCTGCAAGCAGGGGCCATAGGAGTGCAACTCAGAAAGGACACCGTCTTCATCTTAATGTCCCTCATAATAAAGGAAAAGAGAGAAAAAGATAAATCTGGGAATGATGGAGAAATAGGCTAGTGATTTCCTCAGGTGTTTTTCTACCCTTTCTCTAACCCACCACTCATCGTTTCTCTTCTGGACCCAAGAGGGCAAACACAGAAGTACCAATTCCCCTGTCTTTTCCTTTCTTTATTAAAAAGAAGTCATTGTGTTTGGGGCAAAACTTATGTAAAGTACACATCAGCTAGGACTTAAACCATATCCAGACTCAGGAGGACTAGGGGTCAAAGCTGAGCCTGAACTTAGCAAATATACTGAGAAGGACACCACATTGCCAAAATCTTATAAATTGGGCTCCAAAGTAACAGAAACTTGACAATATCATGATGGCAATCAGATGAGTTTAACATTTTTCTTGAGATTCTTAACTGATACGGGGCACATGGGCACAAACCTACAGACAATGGCTCCTTTGGCCTTCATATTTTCATATTCAGGCCACATATTTTTAATACTCACAATGGACTTGGAATTCTTCTTCATCCCAACCACCCAGTGAGTCACTTTGAGATATATAAGTGCAAACACTTTTCAGTCTCATTTCAGTCTCCTTCCCCTCCTTTTAGCAAACCGTCCCCACATGTAGGAGGCAGTAAGAGAGACATTGGATCAGCAGTGAGAGATCAGCAATAATAGATAAATTGGAGTTCTGGAAAATAAGGTCTCAATTAATTTAGTGGTAAATTCAGTGCATGTTTGAGACAATCTGCATTTTCTAATCCCTTTTGCCTCACTCAGCTAAACCAGTCCTGAACCCCAGCCCCTGGCCAGAGCTGCCTTCATCACACTCTACACACCAGATTTATGACCCCAGTTCTGTACCTCACCAGCTTCCCTGTAATTGGGCTGTCTTACCAACATGGAGGTATTTGGACTTCCAGTATCTGTTGGCCATTTCCATGTGCTCTGATGTGCCTAAGATGGATGTGCTGGCTGCACTGCTTCACTACTGTCCTCTGTTAATGTTTCAGTTCCAACACAGAAGCAATGGTTATGTTTATTTTTCTTTTCTCTTCCTCTTTTTTTTTTTTTTTTAAGACCATCTGATTTTGTTTGCTAAATCAAATGTGACAGGCAGGGATTGCATCATGGTTTTACAACCGCTCATTTACTCACTCGCTGTGCTGCTGAACATTTAGTTAGGCTGGAGCAGAGGCAGCACTGAATATATCTAAGTTCCACAGTTCATCTAAGCAAAGAACCTCGCTCTTTTCAAATCCATTTCGAGGCATCCAGTAAGAAATTACATAGTGCATGTTGACTGGGTTTTGGGAAGGGTGGGAGATAGGGGAAAGAAATAAGAAAATGAACTGTAAGATACAGAAGAGTCACGGTGAGCTGTTAGCAGGACTGAGGAAGATACTGTTATCTTTAAACTTCCATGTCTCGCTGTCCTGTTATCATTACCACACGACGCAATCTTAAAACATATATCTACAGTAGTAAATTAAACCAGCCAAGGCCCATTTTCTGGCCCAAGGAACAAGTGACACAGTACAGCTTTTATCCACCTACCTAAAATCTCTTCTGCCCAGAACAGGATGAGTGAATCTAAATTTCTTCTGGGAAAGGATGCCTGGCCCATAACAATATGTATGACCATAGCACAGTACCTTGGTCCATGTCTTGACTTGGTTTGGCTGGATAGATGTATACAAAGCCACAATGTTAAGCCTTTGTCCCCATTTTACTGCACTCAACTCTAGGGTCCCCCAACATAAGGACACGGGGCTGTTGGAGCAAATCCAGAGGGCCATGAAGATGGTAAAAGGGCTGGAGCACCTCTCCTATGAAGACAGGGTTCAGCCTGAGGAAGAGAAGGCTCTGAGTAGACCTTACAGCAGCCTTCCAGTACCTGAAGGGATCTACAAGAAAGCTGGAGAGGGACTGTTTACAAGAGCATGGAGTGATACAACAAGGGCTAATTGGTTTAAAATAAAAGAGGGAAGATTTAGTTTAGATGGTAGGAAGAAATTCTTGACTATGAGGGTGGCAAGGCACTGGCACAGGTTACCCAGAGATGTGGATGCCCCCTCCCTGGAACTATTCAAGGCTGGCTTGGATGGAACTTCAGGCAACCTGGTCTCGTAGAGGGTGTCCCTGCCCATGGCAAGGTGTTGGGACTAGATGGTCATTGAGGTCCCTTCCAATAAGTTCTGTGATTCTATGGTTTCAAAATTTGGGGGAGGAGGAAAAGCCCATCTAACCATCTTTCATATCTAAAAACTCCCCTCCAGTACCTGGGTATAAATTCAAGAAAAAAAACAAACTTCATTATAAGACATTTCCAAGAGGATGAGATCATCATGGAAGGAAAGGATTAATTCTGTGTTTTAATCCTGATTATTAAAAGCAGAGCAGAGCCTAAGTCATATCCAGATAGAGATTTGAAGTCCCTACATATGGATATCCTGGGTGCTATGTTTTTTTCCTGTTATAAAGAACTGAGAGCAGAATGGGACTGAAGCCCAGAAATATGCATATCCAGTTAAGATCAGAGATGTTTGAACCCAAAAAACAGCTCCAGATTGATCTTTTATTGAGCTCACCCAGTATTAAAAAAACAGTGTACATGAATATCAGGCTACGCCTTGCTCCTGGGCAGAAGAGTGTTAGAAAAAGGGCAGATACCCGCAAATCTGTCAATGGGCAGAAAAGAATGAATAGTAGTGAGGGACTGAGGTAACTGTAAATTCAGAAAAAGGAAAAACATGATTACGTTAAAAGCAATTCAGGCAATGGAGTGAAGGCATGGGAATGGGGGAATTTCTTGGCAGCAGCGCTGCTGAAGGCTGGACAAGACACTACTTTGTCAGCAGGGGCTGGTGTTGTTGATGTAAATCCTACCACTGCAGAGAGGTGAGGTGCTCTGCTACTGCCTAACCCTGCAAGCCCCAAACTTTGCCTAAGCCCCTCCTGGATGCCTGATCTTTGCATCTTTGTGAAGCTGTCCATTTCCAAAAAAGTGCAGAATTTACTACAGGGAGGAAAAAATGGAGCCCGAGTGCCATTAATAGGATCTATGGCAGCATTCTGTAATACATCAGTCCTACTTATAACATAATAGCCGTATAACTCATACAAGGCTCTGGCTCATGTGAGGCATGGAGGTCTACATTACACTGGGGAGGAATAAGCAACATACTCACATATCCTGTAGCTGGGTAAGATTGCAACACAAGCAGTGAGCTTTTCAGGCCCTAAATGCTGGAGGAAAGGACAAGGAGTAGGAACAGCTCAATCTCTAATTTTTATGAAAGCTAGAGCATTTTCTTTTCAGGACTACTGCAGCGATTCTCTCCAAAGCTTTGTGTGTATGTGTGTGTGATCAGCAATAATTGTTAGTTGCCTTAGCAGTGAAAGCAAGGAACGAATCGGTCATGGGAATTAAATTTGCCTTTTTTCTTCTCTCAAGAGGTGATGCCATCAGTGAATTGAGAGGTGAAATGAGATGTATTCTCAGATGTGGTAAATTGCTACAGCTTGGCTGAAGTTAAGGGAGCTCTGTTCCTTTATACCAGCTGAGGATATATAAAAGGATAAAAATATGAGGAAAACTTTATTGTTACAGACCAGCTTTCTTTAAGGAAGTAGAGAGCTCCGAACTTGCAATATGACAGCTTTCTTTTAGCCCTCAGTTCATGTGGTTAGGCATAGCGGGGTGACCAACTTCAGATCAGCCACAAAACACGTACAGTCTGAATCCAGTCCTTGATTTTTTTTTTCTTTAAGACCTGAATTCAAAGCTTTTGGCTTCCACTACAGCAGGTGATGAACATTACAAGTAGCTACAAGTGAACCTTTAAAGGCTTGAGCCTTTCAGAGAAAGCAACCTTTGCCATGGAGACTCAGTATCAGACCTCAATAATTCATGCATTTTAAGCCCAGAAGAGACTGGTGTGACAATCTAAGCTAGCCTGCTATATAAAACAGGTCTTCAAACTTCTCTGAATTATTTCCCATTTCAAGCGCAAGAGCTATTGTCAAAGTAAAATATATATTTTAGAAAAAAAATCTTATCCCATTTAAGGGAGCCAGTGACAGATTATCTTCTGTAGTCCTTGGTAAAGACTTCTACTCTTTAAAAGGGGCAGCTTATTTCCTTTTCGCATGTTAGTCTTCAGTTTCTAGGATTTGGTTCCTTGTACATCCCCATCTGCTAAAATAGAGAGCCCTGTATTCTCACATTCGTTCCAGAGAAATTGATTAAATTAGCTCTTAATTTTCTCTTAGAGGCAGTAACTGGTGCCTTTAGTCTCTCATGATAAAACTGGCATATGACAGATATGTGTAAGACTGAGTGTCTCAAGGAAAATTAACAGAGAATAGTTGTTCACTGCTTCTCCTGGTGTAACAACTGGGGGCCATCAAACACAATTGTCAGGCAGCACACTTAAAATTGATCCAAGGAAGTTCATTTTTAGTGGAACCCAGTGAGGTGGTGAAAGTCCTTTATGCAGGATATATAAATTGGTCCAAAAAGTCATAAAATGTAGTCTTCTTCCTTTACTCATGTATCTGTTCCTGCCAGTCCCATGGCAGTGTCGCATGTCCCTCCATTTATCTGTAGGTTTAGATATTTTGTGGATCAGATCCAAGCTTCAAATTGGGAATTCAGTAACAGATAATGAAGAAAAGAGTATGTGTCTTTAACAGGATTAGGTCTAGTGTTTGCCAAACATTTAAAGGAGCACAATTAACAATGAGGAGGCTTCTTTCCATGTCCAAAATTTCATGGCTTGGGACAAGCTTCCAAGATCTGAGTAGAGGCTACAGCTTCGGTGGGAAGTTTTAAAGTCCTGAGTAGGAGGTCAGAATTATGCGTTTTCATGGACATGAAAGCAGAGCCTATTCAAACAGATACTGCTCATGGATTGTCTTCTGCAGCATGGGGCTTCCCCTGAGTATCATCACTGCCAGCCTGGATCTGTGCACATGAAAGCAGGTGTAAATACACCAGTGTTGCAGTTGGCCAGTGTGAACATGCACAAAACTAGAATTAGTCTTATAGTTCTCCATCCCCAGCCTGTGTCATGGGAATGATGATTGAGAGCAACAGAGGTTAAAAACTAGAAAACCTACCCTGGAATTAAGCCATTATGTCTGGCTGGACACAGAGAGGAAGGGGGGGGGGGGGTAAGGATAATTGCACCCATAGGGCAATTAGAGTTACAAGGAGCAGTGGAGCTCCTCTTCAGTCCCAAGAGTGTGATTAATTGGCAATAACAACCCCCCTGGAGTTGTCTTATTGCTATTATGAAGCCAAGTCTTTATTTTTTATTTTATTATTTTTTATTTATGAATGAAATATTAAGTGCATTACTTTGATCGCCAGGATCTGCTAGTTAGTGCCGGCTTCAGCCACAAGGTGCCAAGATTAAAGATTCATCAAAGGCAAAGGATTAACCCACCCTGCTGGAATGCCAAGTAGCTGGTTGGGGAAGGGATACTTCACTTAAGGTTTGAGCAAGGCCGTCTTTGCTTAGCTTGTTCTCTAGGGCCATGGATTTGGTATCTCCTCCTTCATTCCACCACAGTGTAGCTCATTTACCCTTCTGTACCTGTAACTTGCCTAGGAGGAAGAGGCTGACACCAACATTAAAAAGTGTAAGCACTCTGCAAGCATGAAGTGTCCTTCTCTTAAGGAGAGATGGTTGCACAGACAACAAATGCAATGTCTAGGTTTGGGGACACAATCTCCTCCGCCTCATTGTGCCTTATGGAGAATGAGCTCAGATGCCACTTCATGCACAGACCACACAGGTCCAGGTTTCCAAAGGAGCTGAGGCTACTAACGTGGTGCATACATGTCTGGAGGTCTTTTTAAACCAGCCACAAAGGAAAAGGCAGATTGTTGGGCTCCCCATCATCCTTCTTTAGGCAGCATCACCATGCATCCACATTTTCCATTAGATATTTCCTTTGTTTCTGTGTGGAAATGGAACCTGAGCTTGCTGGACATTTGCTGAGATTCCTGGGTGCTTGGTAATATGGACTTGTTCAGTGATATGGTCACACTGATTGTACCTGTATGGATCAATGCTGAGGTTAATGCTCAAGTTCCGTGGCTGTTAAGCAATCCATGACAAGGGAATGGCGATCTCTTCAACAGTCTAAATTTCTTTGAAATTCCTCTTCCTAACTTAGGACTGATGGTTTACAGAACACACATTTGTATGTCAAGATTTACAAAAGTTGTCAGCAGCTGCTTAGTCCTTCTTTTTATTTCCAGGCATATTAAAGTGGCATCACTGTTAAGGGAGTATGTTTTGTGGCTTTTGGAAGTCTGAAAGCATTGCCAAAGTCTTAAGCTGCAAATCTGAAATTGTTCTCCCACCCTTAAATCTCCATGTGCTAAGTCCCTGAAAACACTAAATTATATCAACAACTTCCCCTGCCCCAGAAGGGACAAGAGGAAAGCATAGCTGTGTAAGCATCCACTCCCTTGCAACAGCCCACAGGGCTCTGCAAACCAGTTAGCTCACTGTTCAGCTTAATGGGATCTGTCAAGAGATGGAACAAATGGGGCAGGAGAGGAGCTGCCTTGGACATACACAAGTTCATTCCAACAAGCTCTCTTTTGTCTGACTAGTGCCTGCATGTATCCTAGCATGGGGCTCATTCCAGGTGGAGGAAAAATATATCTACTCTCATGAGGTGCTTTCTCTCTTCCTTTCCTTTCCTTTCCTTTCCTTTCCTTTCCTTTCCTTTCCTTTCCTTTC